>SNQN01007221.1:13750-34487 GCA_008642245.1 Bassia scoparia | reverse complement strand
CCTGCAAGACTGCGATACTTAGTCGGATCATCAAAAGGAGCAACCATGGAACCACTGAGTTTAGACTTTGTATCAACAGGTGTAGGAGAAGAGCTACAATTTCACATGCCGGCACGATCAATAATACTAGCAGCATACTGTTTTTGAGATAAGAATAAGCCACCGGTAGTATGAGTAACTGCGATGCCCAAAAAGTAACTAAGAARACCAAGATCTTTCATTGCAAACTCRGAACCCAAAAGAGCCATAATGGACTTACGAAGACGGTCAGACGATGTCGTAAGAATAATGTCATCAACATATAACAGAATATAAGCAATGTCAAAACCATGTTTGTAAACAAATAAGGAATTATCTGACTTAYTGTGACAAAATCCAATGAAACCAACAAAATCAGAAAATCGCTGATACCAAGCCTGCGGGGCCTGCTTAAGACCGTATAAAGACTTCTTTAGCAAGCAAACATGATCCGGGTAAGTCTGGTCACGGAAACAAAGAGGTTGATACATATAGACTGTTTCCTGCAAATGACCATGTAAAAAGGCATTTTGACATCCATTTGATGAATGGACCATGAGTGAGATAAAGTAAGACTAAGAATAGTTCGARTGGTTGCAGGTTTGACCACCGGACTAAAGGTCTCATCACAATCAACACCCTACTGTTGTGTGTTGCCATTACCTACAAGACACGCTTTATAACGCTCAAATGAACCATCAGACTTATACTTATGACGAAAAATCCACATAGAACGAATGACATTCACATTAGACGGCTCAGGTACTAACTCCCAAGTCTTATAATCAATTAAATCATTAAACTCATCCAACATTGCAGTTTTCCAATTTTTATCACGAAGAACACTGAYCGAATCTTTAGGGAGTGGGGAAATACCGGGGTTTGTTTGTACGGATAAATTGGTGTGGAATTTTGGGTTGGGTTTGAGAATGCCATTTTTGGATCTAGTTGTCATGTGATGGGTGTTGTGCACAGAGGTAGAGGAAGTATATGGCTGATTTGGCGTGGGGCTTGTARGTTTGGGAGCAGACGGGCTAGRTGGGGCCACTAGGGTAGGAGATGTGACAGTGCTAGTGGGTTGAGTTGGGGAGCCCAAGTTAGAGGAGTGTGCAAGGGGAATGGAGCCTGCAGATTCCTTAAGAGGAGTGGGCCCAGTGAATGACTTGGGCCCAGAAGATGGACTTAGACGTGAGAGAGAAGTGGGCTGTAGAATGTTAGGATCATTTGTTTGTGGAAAAAAAATAATCACAAGGAATATTAGCATCCAAAAATTCATAAGATGAAGCATCAATTTTATTGTTCATTTTTTAGAACGGAAATTCATTCTTGACGAAACGAACATGGCGACTTATAATTATTTTTCCACTCGACATATCATACATTGTGGTGTGCATTGGTGTGTGGTTATGTTGGTGCGATTGCAGCGGTGCTGGTTGTGTATGTGGTTAGTGGCGAGTGTATAGGGTGTGTGGTGGGGCTGGCGCTGTGTGGGAGTTGTAGGTGGTTGTCTGGTGGTGGTGGGAGCTGGGTGTGTGGTCGAAAGTGGAGGAGAGGGTTGGGTTTTATTTTTGTTTATTTTTTTTATATAAACTAACAATGGTTAGTTAATTAGTATTTGATATGTTTGGAATATTACAAAGTTCGTGTGATGTGTAGACAAAAAAAGTATAGGTTGTTTTGTAGAAAACGCAATTAGGTTGTATTTTTAGAAAACCAATATATTGTGATATATGGTAATTGTAGTATATTGTAATTATAGTAAGCAAATAGTTGTAGAATGCAATTTAGATCCCTTGTGTTTACTGACATTAGGGTTAATTATCATATATAAAAAGCTTGGTCTTTGTAAAGACAACTCACGAATATATTCCTTTCATGTATCAGCTTCTCCGATCCTAAGCATTTCTTTTCTTCTTTCTTACTTCATTCCTCTGCTTCTCATGGCTGAACACCAATTCTCCGGCCTCACTATCACCAATGTGATCCCTCTATTCCGTTCACATTGGACACATGCACCCTTTATCGAGTTATTGGCCACTCTCTTCACATCTCGATGTGAGAGTCCATGATCTTTGATATCTTGTTCCAGCCCACAGAGCACCGCACTCGCTGCATCAGCCATAAGTTGCCACGGTGCTTTCTTGGAAATTCGTGTACCGGGTTCTCCAATGGATCTACGGGTAACGTGTTAGACCTCTTATGCTATCCCTCCGTCTGCAACGTCACCGAGGGCATGGAAGCGCTTAAGTGTCTGGACAACAGGCGTCGTCGGGACCATCTCGAAGGGATTCGCTAATTCTGACTTTGGAGCATTCGAATCCAGACGCGCTTCTGCAATTCTTCAATCGGCTTGCCGACAACTTGTCAGATGTCGATGCTCGGTCACTAGATGCGTCTCGTTCTTCACTAACTGTCTTTACTGGATGGCATAGTGGGGATGTGGATTATATCCAAATAAGACCCCTTGCCGCCTTTGGAAATTTTCGATCAAGTTGAAATGGCTGAGGAATTTAAGGCATCGGGGTGTCGTGAAGTGGGGAACTCCGTCAGTTCTACTGAATGCAAATGTAGCTGATTCTGATCCATGACTCCTCCTGACCAGTGCAGCTCCAATTCCAAGAAAGCCGTAATTAAAGTCTAAAGGAAGGAGAAGGACACTCTGTTCCCACGTTGTGCTGCCTTCCGACGTCAGAGCCAGCAGGTGCGTGCAGCTCTTGGGCCACAGTTATCGTGGGGGGCTTGGGCTGTTCAGTCCATATCCAAATTCCGTGGCAGCCCAGGCGAGTTCCCAGCCCAACCTGCTAGTTACCGTTGTTTCCTTATTAGTATTTTCAGATGCTATCTCTTTTGGTTTACTTTCTTGAATTTTTGGGTTGTTGGATTTTCCCTATCCTTCTAGGCTTTAACTCTTACCTCATTCCCTTTTGTTTATTTTGCTGGTTATTTTTCGTCTCAAGGTGTGGTCATTAGTTTGCCCATATCTTTCGCATTCTGTCAAATAGTTCAATTTATATTTATTTACTCATAAGTATTTAATATTGTTCTCTTTTCATTTTTAGCGGCCGTCATAATTATGTGTGCTATATATCTTCGATGTCTCTCTGTCTCTTCATAAATTAAGATGTTTCTGTTTGAATTATTAATCAATCCGAGATTCATACCGTTGTGACCACTACATAACACTTATTGGAATGACCTCCGGATGCTATATGAAATATTTTTCTATACCTTTATATGTATCTTTCTCATTCTCTATGTGTGTTCATACATGTATGCGATTAGTGTCACATTGATAGATCTTATGTGTATTTAACATTATGGTATTCTGGATCATTACCGGTTAAATGTCACTAGGTGTGTCTATGTTGAAAACTATGCTGAATTTCTGGTTGCTATCTTAAAGTATATATCGTACATCCTCCTTATTTCATTGTGCTCCACATGGCTTCACTTGTTGTTTGAGGTCTGTTTTTCGCTTTATATATTCTTACAATGCTTCCTACTCTATACGTGCTCCTAAGATACTCGAATCTAATGACAGCGACGTATTTAAAGTTATCAAGGTAGATATAGACTAGTACTAAAACTTGGAAGATAATTCTAGGTTTTTTTGCAGGTTACACATTGTAGATACAGATTTGTATTAATTTTTGCTATTACTTACTAACTAAGTTGGGATTTGTTTAATGATGTTAGGAATTTTATACCTTGCTTGCTATAGCCAAGAACCTTTTTTGGGAACAGGAGCAGTCAGATCACGCTGGTACAAAAATTTATATTAAGGTCGCTTTAATCAATTTCTTGCTTGCCTTGCGAACAATAGATAATCTAAATTGGACTATTGAATTAGCACTGCCTGCTGTTAACTTTTGATTAATTATGCGTTGAGTCTTACCCCAAGTGTAAAAAATTTGTTAGTTGAATCAATGAAACAAAAAAATTATTTTTTTCATTTTATTTGATTTTTTACACTTGTTAGTACCTTGCTTTATTTTATTTTTAAAATTATTCGTTTTGTTTGTTATCTTTAATGAATCCTGAGCTTGAGGCTTTCGATTTTGCCCACCTGATATTGTGACATATTGTAAGCTCTACCCTGCCTGCTTTGACTTGTTGTCTGATCATTTATTGCTCCCGATCCATACAATCCCCTTCATGTCAACCAGCACATTCTCTGCTATGTCCACTTTCTGCTTTTTTATTCCTAGATCTCATGTCATGCATAACTATGAAATGGAAGGCTGTTGCAAAATCCTAAGATTGTTTGTGTTGTGCATAAAAGTTCATGATATTGCGCATCTGATTTTTCGCTATTATTCTGATCGTTTGGCGCTGTGCTTTCGTCGGTGCTAGAGTCATAACATGCCTAATGACCTGTCAATTGCTTAACTACTAAAATTCTTCCATATTTCTCCTATTCGCAAAACACATCTTTAGTTATTATATTTATAAGATACATAAAAGAATATCAAGCTCTATTTCCTGTTCTGGGTTATGTATTCTGCTAAGTGCATGTATTGTTTCTTTTTGTCTTCCCTGGTAAGGAAACTCTATTCTGCTTCGATTCGGCTCAGTCTATATTTATCTTCTTTTTTGCTCTTTTATCTATCAATAACTCTTTGCTTCGTTTTGAGACTATTATTGTATTATCTGCTACTCGTTGGTGTAATGCGAACTGTCGTCTATTAGAAAGGTTACATAGCGCTCCTTGCACATACCCACTGGTTAGTTTCGCTTTTAGCTTGCGCTACATCTGTTTATGGTCCTATATTTATTTGTAGTTTCTGATGTTCTTAGTGTGTTGCAGTTGCAAGCAGGAGATTGTGAATGCAGATTGATAAATGTTTTCCTTGGCAATGAGGACCGAGCATATAGCGCATTATGTTATCGGGTCTTTTTCTTGATTCAGATCGAAGTTATACATGAAATCTACCTGTATTATCAATAGAATTTTAAATCATGTTATCTCATCTTTCTTGTTTATATAGCTTTTTTTCAAAATACTAACTCATTATATTTTATACGATACTCTATTTAATATCTAGTATTCTAGTTATTGTACCAGATCTATTTTCTTTGATTGTTTATGGTTAGCGCTATACAAACAAACTTTTACTTGATTGAAAAGAAGTAATACCTAAGCTCGACATGTTTGCTGCTCTTTTGTTTTTTTATGAAGTGTGCACAAATTATCTCTATCAATTCTCAGCGTTACACTAGCTATCTGTTTCTATTACTAAAAATCACCATCCATTCTCATCAGAATTGAACTAAAAGGCCTTAGAGTAATATGCAAAGTCCGAATTAATTAACCCGACATCAGCGTACAATTTCTCTTAGCTCCAATCCACTCAGTGCATTCTTGGCTTCTGTCTTTCTATGGCCTTTTCTTCTAAACATCTTCATCCAGATGAGCATCGTAATGATTGATTCTTCCACCCTCTAACTAATTCTTTTTATAGTAAACACAAAGATTGTTTACTGACCGAATATTCGGTCAGTTGATCCACATTATTTCTTTGCTTCGCTTCGCGCGAAATTGAATGTGTGCGCGTCGAATTTGGTGTGTTTTGGATTCACGCTTTCTTGCTCTGTGATTCCCTATCAGAATCGGTTACAATTGATCGCACCTGCATACAATTTTTTCGATGTCTCTCGGTCTCTCAAAGACTTCCTATATATATCTTGGCTCATAACGATTGATCTATTCCATGCCCACTACTGATCCACGCTACAGTGGACCAATCTCGATTATAAAAGTCCTGGTCGAGTGTATATCGCATTCTTGTCAAGATGAATTCCGACCCGCTTCTAAAAAAATCGCCGGTGAGCATGACAAAAAAATTGATGTTTCATCTTATGAATTTTTGCGATGCTAAGGTTCATTGGTCGTGAAATGACTCTTTAATTTCTCTTGTGTGACAAAATCTCAATGAATCTCGACGCTATACATATCGACTTCAGCCAAATATATCTCTCAGTCATCAAAGACGATCTTCTAAGCTCCCATCGATCACTTATGACGCGGCTACAACAACTGCCCTGACTTCACTGCTTGAAGAGTCTCACCATTTCGTCGCTTTGCCGCATCGTACGTCTTCGTACGTTCGCAGTTTTGTCTAATTCACTCGAGACTTGTGCATGTGACCCTACGAATGAGGGTCACCACCTTAGGGCCTCTATGTCATTATATGCACTGTCTACATCAGTTCTCCACTCTTTCAGCAGCTCATACTGGTGGCATACTACCTTAGTGCATTGTGGTTTAATGCATTCACATGGCTAAGGCACATTCCTATCTCGCCCATCGCCGCGTGCACGTCTTTATTGATACGTGAATAATAAGGGGATCACTTGTAGCATACATACTAATCGCTAGTTGGTTCAACACACTAATTGACCACAAGCAACCATGCCTCACCAATCATGTCTAGGCATGGATTATTACTCCCTCTTTAACCTTACTCACACTCTCGTGCACAACACCCGAATTACTTATGACAAACTAGTATCCAAATATGGAATTTCTGACCTTACGCGCAATCCCGAAAATATTCCACATCACTCGAACTTTATTGTTCGATCTAACATACATACGACCTGACTCCGCTTGACATTAGGGCTATCTATCTCCGACCCATAACTCTCCTAAAGATGCTACTGTCCAAATCGAATCATGAGTCTATGACCTATCCTCAGAAATAAGTACTTATGGAAAATCCTGCAAATGTCGCCATGATGCTGGTGTATTCATGAATTCTTAATATGGTGCTCATCAATAGTCTGGAAAGCTAGACGCTCCCGATCTTCCAAATTCAGTCTCCAATGTTGTTTAGTACATACTCTCTTCTATGACTGAGATTTTCATCAAGATACCCTTTCAATTTTATCTATTGAGCCGTTCATAACCATAGGCCCTAGACCTCTATTTAAAAAGACTTGCTACCTTAGTTCCATTCCACTCTATGACGCTTAAATCAGAATGTCTAGAATTCAATTTACTCCAACGATCCCACTGAGTCAGCTTGAGATTAATGCTGTATGCTCTGTGATTCGATTCCTTCTAGTCCCAGGTGACTCCTACATCCAGCATCGCTTAAACAATAAGAATTCAGAACTGTTTCCTTAGTAAGAACTTCTATTATATATTTCAAGTCACCACTCGCACATCTGTAAAATCCCATCTGACCTCATAGAGTTCGTTCATGGATACTTGTCTCAAAATGACCTTAATTTAACGATTAATGGGGTTTAGTGATATGATCTCGAGATCACAGATCATCCAAGATACTCTTAGATATTTAACCACTAGGTTCAATCTCTCTATTGTCTTACCCTAGACCTAAAGCTCGAAGAAAGTATATTACTCTAGACTGCGAGATCATTTCATGTTGCTAAATTATGACAGTCCTATTCTCTATCCTTGTTGTTTACGAGAAGGCCCAGAACCCCTTTTAGGTTCAATCTTAAACTTTCATGCTAGTCCAATCATGTCCAATTCAATTGTTTTTTTTAGATCCTAAAGTGAATTCTGATCGGGCGAGATACAAAGCTCGAGACTTCGCATTTGTATCACAGGCACGTTGTTTGGCAACGGTGGGTTCTCTTGTTGAGTTTCATGGCTTTGTGTACGTGGTGGTGCTGACGTTAGTTTGCCCTATATTTGTTTACAAACATGTTTTGCATTGCTTGGTGCGTATTTTCCTTGCTATATGTTGAGATGAGCCAGAGTGCTATTCTGTAGACATAGAAATGATGTAGAGAAGAGTGAGAAGCTCCGTATCTACGTTAAGTACTCGAAATGTAGAGAAGAGCTCTATTTGTTAGATATACTAAGGAGAAGAGTTGAGGATAGAGAGAAAAAGGCGAGATGTGTGCAAATTGAGAAAGATCTTAGGTTACATAATTAAACTTAGTTATTTAGCTGCCAGGTCATCGCAGTTACTCCACATGTAGGTCGAATACTCTGGTGAGATCTCTATTTTAAAAAATACATTTACCGACTGTCTTATACGGTCTATCTCAACAAGATCAGACCACTAGACGTCGGAATATTATTTCTTGTCTTCTGTCACATACTTAATAAACGGTCTTGATGGTGGTACCAGAATTACTCAGATAATACGTTGCTGGTTAGAACGTTGGTTCCCTAAAAATATACAACCTGTACGGTGCATACAATACTGATGACATATATCTAAGTGGTCGCACCGTTTTCGTTTGCCCTTTGAGATCCGATAAGACGGTACTCGCGGTAGATTTTATACGATCATGATACACGCGTATTCTTCGTTGTCTATCGAATTTATACATTTCACAACGATAGAACCACAAGATTCATACCTCATAATGAATGCGATACCTCCCACAAACCATTGGACCTCCCTATACAATACCTAAATCTCAACCGCCGCATCCCATACCATGCATATTCGACTCAACTAACCAACAATAGCTACTTAGAGTTCTACAGTTCATCTCAGCATTGACTTCTCTAGTCTTAGTCGCTTAATGTATGCCTCTTGTCCTGATTCGTGGTTACGTTTTGCGTAATCTCTTGATTGGCTCTCTGCCAGTTGACTAATTCTGCATTGAGTTACAAATTGTTCATCCATATTCGTTTGTCGAGTGGTTCATTGTATAGCATATAAGATTGGTGTGTGGTGAGGTGGCCTTAATTCGCCAGACCTATTGAGATTACCTGCTCTGTGAGTCAATTGTCGTGTTTCCTGAGTGGCCTTGTGGTGGGGGGTTGTTACATAAGTTCTAAGTTTCCATTATAGTGGGTGGTTGGTGGTTCCGACTACTACTGGGTGCATTGCCGTGCTTTTCGTAAATTCAAGTGTATGGCTTGGTTTATGAGCCTGTGAAAGACCTGAGTTGTATCGAATTATTACTACTGTAGTTGTGGTGTTGTCAATTGTGTGGGTTTCAGACTTCCCTTCTCTGGATCATTATTCGCTATAAATTACTACTGTGTCATTATACAATACGCACTGTGTTAATCTACTTTTGCATTATAACTAATTGCCTAATGTTGAGTCCTTGCGAGGGGTGTTGATCTGACTCGATGATGGGAGAGCTATTTTAGACTCAATATGTTAGTAGTAGATGATCGTAGCAAACTCTATTTATTTTTTATATATCTGCAAAACAATGTGTAAAACAGTTCAAAAGGATGACCAAACGCAGCTAGAGCATATGTTCTAGAAACAGATGATCATTACAAGCTTCATTGACTCGATGATAGATAAAGTGAGGATTGCATATTGCATTCGTGGCGGACTCACGGTCGTTCTTGCCGCGTGTGATCAATCCAATCCGCTCCGTTCGATATCAGCAATGTATCCATCGAAATAATTTCTCTCCAATAACCCGCCTTCCCCGCAGTCCCGCGCGCGTAGTTATTTAAAGATGATTTTCTCGATCGACAAGTCCCTCACACTACGCACACCTTCCTCGAAGCATTCATGTACCCTTACAGAAACGGCGTCGCCACAGTGTTACGAGTATATTAAATATCACCTTGTGTAATTTAATTACGACCAATATTGTATCTCACTGTATTGTCAATAGGTTGATCTAAACTCCAGTTTTCTAGACTTTCATCTCTCTATTTCTCATGCGCTATTCTCCTGATGTCTTATTGTTGAATTTATTAGAGGAGCTAATGTGGTTTCATAAAAGATGCTTAGTACCTCTATAAAGGAAATTACTTCATGCGCGAATTATTCCATCGGGTGGTGGGATGTTTGAGTCATTGAGACTATTTCTTCAATATCTTCAATTTCCCTTTGAACACGTACATTACCAAAACACCTTTACAATGTGTACATAGTGTGAATGCATAATTGAAATGCTCATGCATTCCTCGAGGAGCGTGAGCTTCTCTGAAAATCTAACATTGATATCTTCATGGGGACTACGTTGTACCGGTGACGTGCTACATATAAAAAATCTTTAAAAAAATTTGTAAAGAAAAACAAAAATTATTATAAAAAAATATAACTGTCATTTAATTTATTATCATCCTTATAATTATAGAAAACAAACTATTAAAAAATATTGTCTAACTGATAGTATACATTATATATGTATTTGTACAACAAAATACATATTTGTATTTCATAATTCCCTGATATCCAAAAATCTACCAATATATTTGCCTAATAAAAAAAAGAGACCGTTAAATAATTATTGCAAGTCATTCCTTTAGTGAAAGTATGAAGTAAAAGGATAAGCTTTTAATCATAGTCGTGGTAGAGGTGTGGAAAATATAAACCTTGGATCTTGAAACAATGTTTCACAGTTATATCATGAGCAACTCCTTGATATCCAACATCAGAACACAAATAGCTATACATTCCAAGTTATATTCATATCGCGCCTCGACAATGGTATCCTCATTATCTTACAAACGCCTCTACTCAGTTACTCTAATGCAACACTAATTCAGTAAAATATAATGATGAGTAAAACATATGTGCAAGTTATAATACACTTTATCTTGAGAATGGCGTCCAGGTATAATGAGTTTGTCATTACTCTGTGGTTTCTATTAATCTATCGACGAATTACAGTCTATTACTTGACAAAGTATTATTGTCGTAAGATGCTCCCTTTGCTAGTATTAAACAATGTCATCCTACTTAGCTTGTTCCTTAACTTTCCAATAATTCATTTATAAACAATTTTCCCTACCTGCAAGATGAGGGAAAACATATCTACTGATCCAACTCAAAGTGGATGACTGTCAAACCTTGTGATGTACGCTGCCCACTTTCACCCCCAATTACGGGATTTAGGGTGATATAGTATCATTATACAATACGGATGGGAGGAATAATCCATTCCATCCTACAATTCAAATATGATCTGATGAGTTGAGAGAGGATGGGACTACAAAAATGCTAATGACAAAATATAATTAGGGACTTCCAAATCGAGATTGGGTGTCCCATGTTGTACAACTTCAATGCTTTAATTGATAGTCATGGATGATTTTTGAAATTTAATGCATTTGAGGTGACAACTATACACCACGGTAATACTTCCTCGGCTTCTCGTTTAATTGCAACCTTGTTGTCCATTAGGATCTAGTATCAATATCTCTACATGGACATGTGCATCAACTTTCAACTTTGTTTAACTTAATGTTATTCTGTATCAGACATATATATACAAACTACCTTTACTCTTTAGTACATGCTTATATCATATTTTAAAACTATATGCTATATGTATAAATACCAAATACCTAATTAAATCTATCCATCTATATTCATAAGCCCAACTAACCATTATATTTATGTCTAACCCCTAAACCAAACCTACGTTCACTTCTCAACCTTTCAACATCCCGACCGACCTACCTAACTGCAAAGACAAAACTCCTAGGCACCCATCGTTTCGGCCACACACAGACCTCATATAGGTCAGACACAATCATGCGAACAAAGTACACGGACAATACAACACGCAGCCTTGTTTACAACACAGGAATGTAATTAAGATCAATGATGGGAGAAAGAACCACCACCACCACCACCACCCAGGTTCCAATCACAACACTTTACCAGCCTCACCACAACCCAACACCACCACTTGAATATTAGAACCACAACCCCACTGTAATCGAACCACCAACCACCACTATTAATCGAACCTGAACTAGACCACCCCCACCACCACGGCCAATCGAACCACCGCTGTCGACCACCTCCCGAAAGACACGCAATCGAGCCACTACGAACCTACACACACCTATTAGTGCAACCATCAGCAAGACCACCCCCACCACACATCTAGCGCCACGAACTACAACGCATCAAACCAACCACCCTCTGTTCAATAAACGATCCCAATACCCGCCAAGACCTTATACTCAATAACGTAACACATCACGCTCCCGAAATTATCAACATTTCGTCTTTCCGCCTCTCTCACTCACACGTTATGTCTTCCTCTCTCTCTCGGAGTCGTACGTGGAGCCGGAGAAGACATATGGTGGTGAGATGACGAACCGTGGTGTTGAAGCTCGTTAAAGATCTAGTTTTGTTTTGTTTGGTGGATTGTAGTTTGGCAGGTTGGACTGGGGCAGTTTGGTCGGTTTCATTTGATGGGGCTATAGGTAGGGTTGAGGTTTGGGTTTCTAAAATTTTGGTGTTAGTGTGTGGTGTTCTAGGGTTTTCCATTGTTTAGTGTAGTGATGGTGCGTGGGTCGTTGCAAAATATGGATTTTGACAAAAGATCGCGTTATTAATGACTGATATTAGTGGTTGGCCACCGTCATTCGAAATTACATGGCGAGTCAGTTCAAAGTCAATTACGAGTCCGCGTTGTACTTTTGGCTAGTTTGATACGCAATATGATCCGACCGTTTTCGTAGAGTTAGCGCGGTCCGTTATTAGAGGTGACGTGGTCTGAGAGGATATGTTTCGACCGCCTACGTGTATACGGACCGTGGTGCTGTGGGTCTGTCGTAAAGTTGGACTAGTGCTAGATAGAAAATTCAATCGACCACATGATTCGTGTGGGGCTTGTTTTGGTGTGTTATAGATTTGTGATACTATAGTTTAATACTCTCTCCCCTCTTTTCTCGGTTAATCCTTGCACTAGTGCATTTCCTCTCCATAGTTTCTCTCCTCCTCACCTCTTTTTCTTTCTCTCATACTAACTTATAAGAGTTTTATCTACTTGTCATTTCACGTACACCTTATACATCGACACTTCGTGCACCTAATTAACCTCGTCCTAGGCGCCCTGCTCTCCCGTTCTGCTACGCGAACCTCCAAACCTATGCCACTCTTTTCGACACAGCACAACGAAGCCCAGCTCTATTAATTCACTCCCCCGCAAGTGGAACTACCCATATCCGAAGTTTGTGCTGTTAGACACCACATTCGGTTATCTGTGCAAAAATGTCGAGTCTTCCTTCCATGCCGCTATTTGTGTATCTCCTCGTCTCCGATGCTATCTCAGCACGATATCACACTCATCTTTAGACTCCTATAAAAACCAACTTATGATGTTACATTTGTAGATGACTAGCAATTCTCGAAAGTTATCTCTCAGAGGAATATATCAAACATAAATTGACACTAAATATTCGCAAGAGATTGCAGCAATTAGAAGTAATTAATAGAGAATACGACAACTCGTGAAGGAAATATAGAGAAATGAAATATATATCGAAATTAGCGTAATCATGTTTAGAGAAAACGCTACTCTGATATAGATGCCTTATCATGTACTTCATTTAGGTTGCACTCTTTGTTAAACCTAGGTCTATTTTAAGGTTCTTGGATTTGACTGAAACTGAATTCAAACATGAGAAGAGCTGTATTCTTGAGTCTATATGGTTACATAGAAGTTCTAGGTTAATATCGAACTGTCCTTCTCATCTAATTATGTCCTTCCTTTCCAGTATATACTCTGAAATTCAGAACAGGTCTGCATGGACTTGATCATTAAATATTGAATTGTTTGAGATAGAGAACATGAGAATATCTCTTGTTATTAAGGTGCTAAGAGCTGGGAACTAATCACCCTGAGGTATATTTTCTATGGTCTAAGTTTGTATTACTGTTCTATTGACTTTGATTAACAAAATTGAATTACTACCTTCCGACCAATAATTACATAGATCTTAACTATTGTGCATTAAGAAGTTTGGAATACTCAACACTTAGGTGCACAGATTTAGGTTCTAGGTGCATATGTTTGTAAATGGAAATATGAAATGACCTTTAGTTTAGTATTTAATAGGTCTTTATAAATTTGTGATAGCATTGATTTGTAGAAATGGACCTTAGTTTAGACTATGGAATATATGGGAGATGCTTAAATATGAAGAATATATGAGAAACCTGAAGAAACAGGGTAATATAACATAAAACTACTATCGAGTCCTCAACGCATTTACATAGTTGAAAGTACTATGTTTATGAGAAGCTAGTAGCCTATTAGAATATAGTCATGGATTGTTCATAAATTGTTGCAAACGAATGGGCACAGCACATTTGATAGAAACACAAGCTTAGATTGTTATCTTCCCTCTTCTAAGATTGTTCTATCATATTCTTAACGTTTATCTACTATTAATGCTCAGCGGACAATCCTCTCGGTTTAAGTAAAGAATATTATATATATTATATATTAATGAGTACCTATGCCTTAAAAGTAGAGCTTGTGACTTCCCAAAATATTTTTTAACCTAATTTAAGCTAATATTTACGATTGTTATAGTGATACACTAATATATATAACCTCACTTAATTTCACAGTATTCCAATTAACACGTTCAACACGCTAGGCCTATATTATAACTCCAAATAAAAATGACTGTGTCGCAACAGTCATAGGACCTATGCATTAGCGCTATGTGACAATCAACAACCATTAACACACATCACTACGAATTGAGCGTAACTCCCACTCCATATATGGTAAATCTCTAGGATATGGATGGAACATTGGCCTCAATATTCCAGAACACATCAGCCAGACTAAGACATATTTTTTTGGTGATCAACCCTAATCTCGATGAAGTAAGGTCACACATGCACAATCACAATTAATATGAAATGTATAACTACCAAGAGATACTATCAGAGCGTGTGCAAGTTTGCTAGTTGTACTCACTTCAGACCAACATAATACACCTAGTGTGAAGGGGTGTTCTTTTAAGCATGAAGGTGATTCTCTTGAACACTTCAGATGAAGCTCCAGCACAGAAAGTATAGCTAGCCCATGTGCACATCTCTATCTCGGCCTTCGTTCTCGCATGCTTTGATTTATGAGGAATTCACACAAACATGCACAATATTGGCGGCTTTCAGTTTCTGACGTACCGCAACCGCGCAAGCCGGGCTCAACCCCTTGGATTCTAGCTGAGATCACTTGTACAGCATTTGACCCCTCTGATTGATAGGAGTTGCCATCGGCTCTAATCAGGGCTCACATGGTCAAAAGACATTTTGATAAACCGTCAACGCTATCATCTCTCATCTCATCAATTCTATATGGCGTGTGTGCGAATTATGTTTGAAGGAGAATAAGATCGGTCTAAACAAAAATATCTCCTACAGGAGCTGAGATCACGCAATCATTATTGAGCTATGCCAAATTACTTACCATCCAATCGAAACATCTGCGTTCCACAGTGATCAATGCCGACCCCCCACAACTATGCGTATGCCACACATTACCGTTACTTATCAAGGACCACAAATTAAGCACTCACTCATATAACCCAATTATATATCTGTGCGCGACAATGGCTTTACTGACCGAATATTGTTGGTCACAAGGTTGTATAAACCATTTCTTTACCATCATGATCTAACCTCACACAAAGATCTGTCACAACAGATTGAAACCTCCACCAACCTTATCGACACCGTGTTATCACCGATATGGCGCGCGAATATATACAGTATATGACCAGTCCAAACCCCACTGGCTATCACACGTAAATATTCGTAAGGCAATGACAATAATCGTGAGTCTCCACCATATGTACAACATAGTCATCACTATTGCATGTACGTGTTTTTTTAAGTTAAGTACTGAGATAAGTGTCCAACCTCTATTATAGGCCAATACTACAACTTTTTAGATCGATCCATCCACCATAACAGTATCACCCATCTTTGGCGTTCCACATTAATAAACACGAAAGAAGACCGACAAGCTAGCGCCTAGCACTCTCGTTTCGAAAATACCTATGGTTTCTCTTACTCACATAATTAAAGCTATCAATTGTTTCTGATCACGAGGGTGCTGTCAACAGTTAAGACCGCGCCAACCTCCCCAGGCTGCCACACTTTTAAAACACCATTCCATAAACACCAACTCAACAGCAAATTAGAATCAATTGAGTAAATCAATAACAACACACTCCATCAAACAATTGAACTCATGTCAAGACGTCATTGTATTAAAATTTACAAATAAGAGGGACACAACTCTGAATATTATTCGCTTACATTATATGAAAAACAACAAATTCTCTGGATCACATGGTAAAAATATCAAATAATAATAGAATCAAATATTACTTATACTCCAATATTATCGTCAGCTCATGAATCACGTCACAGACAAAGTCTATCAAAACCACACGTCATTCCACTATCACCACTTTGAGATACCAGTCTGCAGGTTTCGTCACCTCAACTTATTAGGACATAGGCATAGCACATTATACAATGACAATACTCAACCATATTTCTAGAGCACTGCTTCATTATATTTTGATTGTTTTCGTGCTAACTCGGACACCAGTAATGAGAAGCTGAATCAATAATTGTGCCCAAAGCCATACATGTAAGCACACGAGCTAAAGAATTATCGCCAGCTAGATGAATTTTAACTTGTTAGTCGGTCATAGATGTACAAGTCTCATCAACCCTCCCACATACTATGTACATTATTCATACAAGGAAATCATTGTGCTACGATTCACGAGATATCTTGACCAACTACACTTTTGTTCAAATCGAAGATACGCGTAATTTGAAACCAAAGGTGCCCCAGCAAAACTTAGTGAGCAAAGTTGATTCTAGCGCAAAATTACAATTATCATCAGTATGTAGCAAGAATCTCCTAACTGACACTTCAGTTACCAACCATAATACCTAACACGAACAGGAAGAATAACATAGTCATCTCATTGTATGAAAAACTCACTTTCTACTGACGTTCTAATAAAGTACATTAAGCTCTCAGAACATGATAGAATCCTTCTCTAGTAGAGTAACATTGTGAGAGTGACTATCGTGTAGAAGCTCTCTAAGCCTCCACACTAGCAATCATAGGCCCGAACTTAACGATAAGAAATGCAAAATCAGATGCGATGCTCATCATATAAATCTTCCTATTTGTTCTGCACCATAAACACTGGCAAACATCTAGAGTTTATTTATCAGAACAGCCTTCCATTCAAGTAATGCATGCAATAGTTGATATAGTAACTCTATTCTGGTGCTCCAACTAAATCACATGAGCATTAACAGAACAAGGGATGCTAAATTTTCTTCATCAAACTAGATCATTAGCTAATCTACAATAATATTCACAAGAGCAAACTGCGAGTGGAGGTATATGACTCAATTAGGACCAACTGAATCGGATCCAACTCCTCAGCAAAGCACACATCATTGATAGTGGGATTAATGTCTCATAAGAGAATTAGCTTATCCAAATCATAGCACAACTCAAACAAGACACCGTTTACACATCTAAGATTTATAAATTTAAGTCAAAGCATACAATCTGTAGTCCTTGATTAGCTTCACAACTGTTCACCGTATCACACCAACCTCATCCATATTCTTCAGCTCGCAACTTGGATGAAAGAACTCTTGTTGGTACTTTATACTAGTATCTAACCAGAAATCATGAAGCATCAAATAACAAATGATAATAAACAAAATTCCTATACATCTTCGATCTCCATCATTGACAGATTTCATCACACTACACCACCAATGAATCTCTCCAAACAACCATTGTGAGCAAAGAGGTATGTAAAGACTTCATATGATCATAATTTAAAACTACAAACAAAAATAGTTAATCTATTGCATAACTTCATCACATGTTATACTTTGCATTTAGTCCAAATTTTTCCAGTCAATAGTTTACACATTGTTTGCAAATAGCTGCAAGCAAAGAAAAATTGTATTCTAGACTGGCACGAATCTAGTGTCCTTACATTAAGGTAACTTGAAAACATTTAAAGGTTGTATCCATCAGTTTACTACACGTCTGTATAATGACATGCCATCCCTATCAAAAGATCGCCCAAGAAATGTCTTGCTGTTCATTTAAGACATGTCATCGGTCATTATAACTAATATTCACCTAATCTATTCAAATTGAAACAACAAAATCCACACACTAAGTTAGGCAACTATAGCTCAACAGTTACTTGTCAACTATTTCTGTAAAATACCAAGGAATAGATACTCGTAATAGTAAGATAACTTCTCCGCACAACCATGTATGACTAGGACAAAATCATACCTTCTACGAACACAAAGCTCGCACTTGCCTATTTACTGTTGTCATATTCTAGATGCATCTTTTCTAGACGTGTTCTTCGGTTAAGAAGCTTCCTACTATATGACATAAAGCTAAAGATAGGCACCACTGTACCTTAGAAAAACACAATAACACTGTCTACCAGAGCACAATAATCCCAGTTGATTGATGTACAACTAAATGGTCATCAGTCTACAGTTTCCTTAAATTGCGATTTCACGCAACATCCAGAAAAATAGACCATCGCTAGATTGATCATTAGCCTATCATTACAATACATAATTACTTAGTTAACATTCATCCATATTTCAACTCATCAATCTCGTTGTTACACATCAATAACGCTGACTTTAAAGACATACCAAAAATTTGTTCAAATGCAAAGTATACTTAAGCATAATCAGAGTGATAATGTCCAGAACATTCAATGCTCGTCAGTACAATAATTTATCGTGGTACCAACAACTGGTGATTTATTCTACTCATCGATTTACTATGATTTAATCTTCGAGAATAACATTTATCAAACTGAATACGAAGTATGTAACAAAACATAGAGACTAATACAATCTTGAAATATAGAAGATCATATCATCAATGAACTCCATACGGGTACTCAAGTAGACATAAAAAAATAGTCAATCAACAAAACCCCTAATCTGATTATTCCTTTCTACTCAGAATCAGGAAAACTAATGGTGAAATATTTCGAACTCACAAAACCACCTCATTCAATAAAGGGACTATTAGACAACCCAGTAAGAAATCAAAAAAACTCGAGAACGCACAGGAATGTAAGTATTAAAAAGCGAACTCGAAAATTCCAATCAACCTCCTATTAGATAAATTTCAAAGAATCCCTCAAAACGAAAAAATAGATCTTGCAATAGAAGTCAAATCTTGAAGTAAACAATCAAAAAAAATCATGGAAATCAACGACTAATCATAGAAACGTATAATATGCAATATACGTATAAAAGGCCAATCTTGATAAAACACATAACCAACAACATAACTAAGAAAATCATATCAAAATACCCATCCTAAGGTTAGCAAAACTATCGAATAGTTCAATAGAGAAAAATTTAAAAATGACAATAGAAACTAATATACAGTTCAGAGAATAGTGTGCAAAACTCACAAAACTTTAGACACTTGTTCAAACATAATTAGCTGACATAATTGAGTTACGCCATGTGCCGATAACGAGAGCGACAAAGCCGCACGAACACTAACAGAGACTGCATATTACTGCGAGTCTCTTGACTTCGACCAACTACTCTAGCAAGGGCGACGAAAACGACTAACGCTCTTGTACTTATGGTGTAGTGCAAGAACGCTGAAGCTCAAGAGGCTTACATCAGTCATTAGGTGCAGATAGGTGATCTGTGCGAGACTTCTATAACGAATGGAAGATCAAACTGTGAGTTTTCGTGCGAGAATAAGTAGTCTGAGATGAGTGATGTACTTCAGTGTTCTTTGTAGAGAACAGAAGAGATGCATGATTTGATCAGAGAGTGTGTGAAGACGAAGAAGCAACGGTGAAAACAATCAAACTATTGCTCATCATGGTACAGCTAAGCGTAAAATGATGTAAAGGAAGAAGGAAAGAAAGGGATTCTGATAGATTATTATCTATAGCCTCATAGACTAAATCTTTCTACATAATTTTATTTATCTGTCAATAAACATCCACGATGTCGACCAACAAGTTATCTTGACAGGTTCAGAAAATGAAAGATGTATGTCAAGAATTAAGTGTGAAAAGAGAAAATAATTCTTTTAATAACATTTCCTAAACAACCACAACTATTTAACAACGGATCACAAAATATCGATACTGCAATAACATCAATAGAGTATCTTAATACAAAAAGATATTTAGCTAAGGAACCACAATATTTTGATACCTACAGGATCCAGCAGACTAGTATAGCCCTGCCTACTAATCTGCCGAAAATTCCGAGTAATATGGATAATTATCTTTAAAAATTTATTTTTTGGCGTCACTAAGATCGAAAATCTGGAATCTTTCAAAAACCAAAAGATTAATATCATAAGACAGGAAAAATATAATAGCCTAAACCCCAAAGAAAACTGCGATTAATTCGTATTTAGTCATTAGCCAAATACATTCGAGCCAATCTGCATCGAGAACAACACAAACTGTTAATTGATAAATATAAAGCTTTAGAAATTACAAATTAATGTGCACCGATCGATCGCAACAACTTGTCGTATTGGTGAAACGATGTAATCACGACCGATTTGTGGCGTTGAGTAACCAACAATTTACTATCCGATCTGAAGATTCCATAATAAATCAATACAGAATTCAAAACATAAATAAGAATCTAAACAATAATTATTCAAAGGTGATAATACTGAAAATAATTGCATTAACGTACTTGATCCTGCCAATCAAGATGAGGAACATAAATAAAGATTTGCTATTACCTCAAACGCTATGTGTAACTTATAGCTCTAGCTGTCATACGAAATAAGGTGCGAATCACTAATTGAATCAAAGCCGTTATTCAACATAACTTTACCATTTTGATAGTCGTTTGTCCCGCACGGTAATTGGCAGTGCCTGTAGCCCTTAGAATGCAATTACTCCCAAGCACCTAGTTCTGTGGATGCCGATGTAGGTGATCGCCACGTATACCAC
>SNQN01007221.1:0-13725 GCA_008642245.1 Bassia scoparia | reverse complement strand
AAACCCAATCAAACCCCAATCGAATCCCAATTGATTCGTAATCAAACCCCAATCAAATCCCAATCAATAATCCCTAATTTTTGTTTGAATTCGTTCAGAAATTCTCCAATTCGAACACTCACCCATCGTCRTCTCCGTTCAAAAATTCGCCAAATTCAACAAAAACCAATTCGCATGGGTTGCAATTTGAATTGGACTCGAATTCGCACCACCACCAAGCAATTTTTCTTCAAAATTGGACTTGGATTCGAATTCGTATTCTAGGGTTCGTRTTTCACTCTCTTACTTCAATCTCGTTCGATTGGGCTGTGGTTGGTTGGTGTTGGTGGAGTGGGTTGTGGTTGTTCGAAGGGTTGGCTGGGTGGGTGGGATGATGGTGCGGTGGTTGGCGAGGATGGTTTTGTTTGTGGGGCGGTTGTTGGTGGTCAGGCTGGTGTTGTTGGGGGCAAGCAATGGAGGAGTGGTGGTTTGGTGGAGTAGGGGGAGAGGGGGAGTTGGTTTTTTTTCTTTTTATTTTTTAAAATATTATAATTAACCTTGGTTGGTTAAATTTAACCATTAAGCTTATCTTGTGGAATGCTATTAAAGTTCAGGTTTATGATGTAGAAAAAAAAWWTTKTAGGTTTATTTTGTAGAAAACGCAAAAATACAGGTGTATATCATAGAAAAACCCAATATATTTTAATATACTCTAACAATATCAATTGTCAATTATCTTATCAACATTCACTCTTCATAATTTCGTCATATTGCACAAGTTAGGGATACCAATATCACATACAATAGCATACGTTGAGCCAAGAGCAGAATTTACTATGTTTGACGAAGATAGAAAAGAAGCAACGGATATGGTTCAAGATGAAATAGTAGTTGAGATTTGGGAGTCGGTAAAAGATGACGAGGAAGAAGAGCAAGATCTTATGGACGCTGATTAGGAAAAAACTATAGATATGTTCATTTGATAAAATAAAATAAATGTTAGCATTATTTTAAGAATCAAGAAATAGTGGGTTCTTATAATTTTTGATATTGTAAAATAAACGTTTGGAAGTGGTTTCACAATGAATACTTTGAATCTTCCAAAAATTGTAATTTTAACTTCAATAAGTAAAAAAAAAAAAATAGTTAAGTAAATATAGTTTCAGTAAGAATAAGTTCAGAACAAATAAGTTTTAATAAAAATAAGTTCAGTTCAGTAGTATTAAGTTCAGTTCAATAGTATTAAGTTCAGTTCAGTAAAAATAAGTTCAGTTCAGTACCAATAAGTTCAGTTCAATACTGATAAGTTCAGTTCAGYAAAATTCARTTGACTAGAACAGGGCCTAAATAGTAAAGATTTATATAAACTCCTAATATGACAATATTTTGTATGCTAACTTTTGACATTAAAGAAACAAGATAAGAAATACACATATGCCTGCGCAACCATTTAAGATACGTTCGTTAATTTTATATTTTCCTGTTTTTAATAACAATATTTTGGATTATTTTGATTTTTATCTTTGAGTAAATATTTGTATTTATTTTTGTTTAGATGGAAATAGATAGTTTTTTAGTTATAAGAGCAACTAATATCTATTTTCCGTATATTTATTTTTTCGTATTTACTAAGGTGTTAGTATTTCCCATTTTGTTCCTATTTTTAAAGAAAGATTATATCTTTGATTGTTAACAAAACTATTTGTGAATTTTTTAACAAAAAAACAACTGTGGTCTAAACTGAATTTAGTTATATGCAAGAAAATTCGATGGTATCTTAACTAATACAGTAATTTAATTTATAGAATAAGATTATCATATCATAAATCAGAAAGTCTACCATCAAAAAAGGATCGCCTTAACTATTTATGCCTCTTAGAAGCTATTATAGGTCAGGCTTGCGCAACCTCGAAACAGAGTGCCGGTTCCGCGACATTCGCTCATTCAATTTTAATGTATCTATATAATCCTCATGCAAAGCATACTGCACACAATATGCTATTAACAAGTATAAATAACGTCCCCACCTTTTAGGCCTAGAGCTCACCCTTGCATATAACCCTAAAACCAAGCTGGCCTACGAAGGTCCTTTCAACCAACAAATCTAAACACAATTCCTATTCACCTTATACCCACGCATACCAGCCAATGCCAACGAAATTGCACACCAACCTCACATTCTGAACCACCACACCATCACGATGCCCAACACACCCAACCAGATGTCATCGGACTCACAAACAACCCAGAAATCGTAGAGTAGTTCGAATCCCTAATAATTTTAACCTTAACATCAATTTCGTCTATCCCAATCATTAATTTCGAATTTAATTTTTTCGAAATCTGGATTGAATGGTTTGAAGGATGAAGGTGGGAGTGTATGTAGTGGTTCGAATTCTGGTTAGTACGTACATGAATGGGTTCGAATGTGTTAGTGCCATGTGTGGAAGTGTGGTGTTCGACGGGGTGGTGGTTTGTGAATGGGATATGGTCTCAGCAGGAGGTGCGAAGATTGTAGAACGTGGGTGATGCGTGCGAATTAAATATCCAGACTTTCTCTAGGAGGTTAATGCTCCAAATACTCTCATTAAATTTAATGGTGTCCAATGTTTTCTAGTGTCTAGTGCTTTGTGTGTTGTTAATAATGCTCAAGTACTTTTTCTCGATGGGTTCTAAGAATTTCCATGTTTTTCTTACATTATATTGTTGTAAATATGCTAGTCGATGTCTAGATACGTTTCCTTTCAATTTGAAAGTGTTTGGTGATGTCTAGTTTGCTCCACACGACTCTACACTGTGTAGGATCTTAAGATATCCGTTTTATTACCACGTTTTAATGGGTAACATATTTATAGGCATGATGAATCTAAAAGGTAATCACATGAGGGGTAATGTTACCCTTGGAAATGGTTGTACAAGACAATATATAAGAATACACTAGTTGAAATTATGTTTCTACCAACTTATACAATAATTCTATACCAAATGCCGCCCCATAAAATCTTGACATTATCCATAAGATAAGATAATTTTTAGTTTTTAGTTTCAAAATGTAACATTTAATAGTAATTGAGTAATAAATAAGTTATGATATAAGGTTTTGAAATTTTATTTTGTAAATATGAAAGTCAAATTGTGCAAATTAAACGACACAATGATTGGTTGAAGTTTATTTTATTCGGAAATTACAAATTCTTAGTTAGGAAATTAGATAATATTAAGGGGTGTCTAGATAAATAAGAGATGTATGGGAGGTGGAATTCCATGGAAATGAAAATTCAGGCCACAAGACATGTGACATTACTCATCAAATCCTCATTGGTGAGTAAAATTACTTATGAAATAAAGTGTCATATAATGTGAACCAAACAATTTTGGTTAATTCTTAGAAAATTACTCGAGGAAAATTTTTCCCTTGGAAAATCATTTCTAATGGGAAYCAAAGATTTCACAACAAGAAAACTAGCCTTTATCGACCGTCTGAAATAAACCAAAAACGGTCGGTAAAAACGCAGGAACGGTCGGTAATGGGTTTATCGACCRTTTCGGGTTGGTAACCGACGGTCGGTAATTTATGGTTTACCAACCRTTTAACGGTCAGAAAACGGTTACCGACCGTACTTACCGACCGTTTTAAGAAACAAACGTTGATTTGTGTCCGTCTGAAACGGACGCAATTTACCGACCGTTTGCGACGGTCGCAGATTACCGACCGCCAAACGGTCGGTAATGTAGCACATTTGCGACCGTTAACGGTCGGAAATCAACTATGAGTTCAATTTTTTATTCGAATAAATATGGCATTTTATGATTACCGACCACTTTAGCGGTCGGCAAAAGTCAACTTTTGATTGTTACCAACCGCTAAACGGTCAGTAAACTATTTATATAAAATTAAAAAAAAGCTGTCAGAGAAGTCTCTGACAACTTTGTAACACACTTGAGCCAAAATAAGTCACAACCATAGGGTATTTAATTTTACAACTTTATAATAAATCAAGCCATACTCTGTAAATAATACCTTCACAATAACTTTTTTAACATTTATCAAGTTACTTCGTAAATAATAAATTCAACTAATTTACTTTTACAACTTCAGTTTACTTCTACAACTTTAATCTTCAACTAAATTCAATCTTTCTTTCACTCAAGAAACTAATATATCTTCAACTTCAATCTGCAAAAAATAACACAAAAATTAACAAACTAATAATCAAAATAAAATTCTGGAAAATAACACAAAAAACACACATAAATCAAAAAACCTAGAACTAAAATCAACTAGATACAAAATAAAAAATATAAAAATCAAACGAACGAAGTTAACAAATTGAAACAAAAAAGAATTGACCAATTGAAACAAAAAAACAGAATAAGAAACCAACAAAATAAAAACAAAATGAAAACTAAAAACTGAAATTGTGTAAACAAAAATAAAAACAGGGACATCATGAAGAAGAAGAAAAACGATTTGAGAAAAAAAAATCAAGATCTGGAAATCAAGGGGGGAAAAACGAATCGTAAAAATAAAAATTCAACATCTAGAAAATTCAAGAAAAAAACGAATTGTAGAAAAAAAATCAAGATCTAGAAAATTCAGGAAAATAAAATTAATTAAAAAAATGAGATCTGGAATTAAAATAAACCGAATAATTGAAGAAAAAAATCAAAAGGAAATGGGGACACAATCTGGAATTTTTATGAGGAAATTAGAAAAATGAATTTTTTTACCCCAAAAAAAATAAAAACTAAAAAAAAATCATAAAGTTAAAAAAATAAAAAAAAATCAGAAAATAAAAATCGAAAAATAATTTGACAAAATTGAAACCCAGAAATGTTTAAAAAAAACAAAAAAGAAAATCTAATAACAATGAAAAACCTAGATCTAAAAAATAAAAGGCGGCTTACCGTTTTTATTGGCGCGGCGCCGAAGCGGCAAAACCTCGGCAATGGCGCAGCGGTGGCGAGGCGAGGGCGCGATTCGAAAACCCCAAAACACGAAAACAAGATCAGAAGACAAAAAAACTACTTGAAAAACCCATGAAAACGCAAAAAAAAAACCCTAGATCTAAAATAAAATAATATCCAATTTGAAAAAAAACTCCTAAAATTTAAATAGAAAACCAAAAAATCGAAAGGAACGAGCAAAAACACAAAAAATATCGAAAGCAATGAACAAAAACACAAACAAAATCGAGTTGGAAACATCGTGTTAAAAAAAGGAAAAGAAAACCCAGTAAAAAGAAAACCTAGTAATCGACGGTGGTGGTCGCGATTGCTCGCCAAGGTGCGTCGTGGTTGCGGGGAGAGAAGGTTGTGGTGTGGTGTCGCGAGGGAGAGGCGGGGGGAGAGGGTGGTTTGTGGTGGTTCTTATGAGGGAACTCAGAGAAGGAGGAGAAAATTAGGAGAGAGAAAATGAAGGAGTGAGAGAGTGAATGGGTTGAATTATGAGTGAATAAAACGAAAAAAAAGAGTGAGTTGTTTAATTTGTGGCCATGGTCCACGAGTGCCACGACCCATGTGGTCGACAAAAAAAATTCAATAAACACAAATTACCGACCGCCAACGGTCGGTAAACACACGTTGGCGGTCGTTAATTTTTATTTCTCAATTCAAATAAAAATTTTGACCACAATACCGACCGTACAACGTCGTGTAAAATTGGAAAACGGCAGGTAATTTCCATCCAATTTAAAAACGGGTCGGTAAATCTAACAAAATGATCGGTAAATTTGGATCCACCAAAACGGTCGGTAATATAGACATTTTCGACCGTTTGTTTGAACGGCGGTAAAATCACTCGTTAAAAACGGATTCTGTGTTTTCCTAAGTTTTAAATACATATTAAATGGAGGTTTACAGGATATCGTTTGTAGCGTTCTTTGGCATTGACAACATCATATGATGCTGATAAGTTATAATAATGGATGCCAACTAATAGTTGGTTAAATATTGAAGGTGTTAGGTGTGACAAAATCAAAATTGAATCCCTTTAACATATTGTCTTTAATAACTTATTCACACAAAGACACCAACAAATGATGCAATATGAAACTAAGATAAGACATAAATTTGAGTGTATCCAGGGCAGGCCCCAAAATATATAAGTAGTGTGTAGCCACCAACTTTGAAGGATAAAGAGTTTATAAATAAACTAATTGGTGAATTCAAGAATTCAATTTATAACAAAATAAAAGTATTTTAGAGTCAATATAATTGGTCAAAATTTACGAAACCGCGATTACAATAAAAAATACTACTCACGCTACTAAAATAAAATTAATTCATTGATAAAAATTCAATAACATCTACAAAAGAATTCAATACAAAACAAATGCATAAAACTTTAATTAAAAAAAATACTCCTCATATTATGACTTCCATGATTCACTAACTCAATTATGTATTACTTTCATTTATTTACCCTATTTTACCAATTAAAGATTATGATTTTTTTAAAAACGAAATGGAAAGTGGAACCGTTATATCAGCAATATAAGTTGTGGGTCGGTATATTTTTTAATTGTTTTTTGGGGGTTATAGGGAAAAGGAACTAGGGAATTGGGGTAAAATTCTGACTTTGTTTATCTTCCTATCTCAGTTCCTTTTTCTTTTATGTCTCGCATCTCTCACAAGAAAGGGTTGTTGCGGTGGTTTGAGGGTGAGGAGTGAGAAACAAGGGAGTATGGGGTGGTGGTAGAGTACGGTAGGTGGTGGTGGTTGGCATGGAAGTGGCASGTAAGSTGTGTTGGTGGGGCTGGTGTGTTGGTCTCATMATATTCCTTACATTACATTCCCAATCCAAACCGCTACCCCATCTTCATCCTCGATCTGGGTTCAAAGTTTTGGATGAATGGGGTGGAGGTCATGAGTGTGGTGCYTGCTTGCGACGAAGCGGGTGAGGGTCAYGGATCAAGGGCGGTGAAGGGGGTGTGGTCGYGGTGAAGGGGTGGTATGGGGTGTTGTCGCGGGTTAGGGGTGGTAGTTGAACCAACTATGGTGGTGGTGGTTGAAATGGGAAGAAGGGGAGTGAGAAGGGATGAAGGAGGTTAATATGGATTTAGGTGTGTTTAGGGTTAATGTGAGGGCTGATAGGCATATCACGTTGATATGCATATCAACAGGTATTTTCGTACTTAATTTCGATGGGTAGCGGGGATAGAATTATCATTTTGCCTTTTTTCCCTGGTGGGGCCACACTTCCTCCTGTTCACACTTGTCTAYTGCTAATCTCTGTCGAAAGCGTYTATGATCCGATAAAGACRTMTGTGTTTTAAAGAAGTGAGTCTATGCTTCAAAGAAGTAGGTATATGTTTTAAAAATGTACGTCTATGCTCAAGAAAACTGATGGATCTGGTTTTCGACAAATTCATGATCCCATTGTCGCCAATGACAATCATTGCCCCGACGACGACCATTTCCATCTCGTTGGTCGATTTGTATTCTATGACTATCGCCTCGGACGACGATCGTCGAAGACGCAACACCATCGCCGTCCTTTGSCTTGCTCTAATGATCGTGCGAYGCAACAACAGCGACAGTATGGATTTTTTCCGGCGTCCTTTGACGATCATARTCCTTTGGTTCATTACTCCAGGGAAGCAGCAGCATGTGGCGACCTTTTCTTTCCCGTCGACCTTCTTCCTTTCCCACCCATTGCTTTTTCCTTTTKTTTACAAGTGGGGCGCACATTTTATAAATGTTTAATGGGTGATTGACCAGTTTTGTCAATCAACGTTGTATTTCTATACTTCCTCCACTAGGAAGAGCTAAAAAGGGGTTTTAGTTTTTTTTAATTAAAAAATCACTTTTTTCTTTAGAGGACCTGATGCACATGCTACGGAGTGCTTTTACATGGATCYGCCCTGAGTGTATCTATATTGTTGACTTAAATTTCACACACTAACACAAAATGAATAAAAAAATTCATCACCATTACTAGAAATGCAAATAGGTTATCGAGTTTCAATGGTCGAAAAATGSATGARGGGAWTATTGGGTAGGAATATAAGTGGGGTAGATAGATGGAGATTTAATTTATACTCTCTATGGGTAATGAAGTGGGGGTGAATTTTATAACTTACCCCCGCCCCACCTCAACCTCACTTCTAATATGTAAAATATGAATTTATTTTATATTTTAACACAATGTATTTACTTGTATATTAAAACTATTAGCAATGTTATCTACGGAGTACAAAGTATTTATTAATTTCGAAATTGAACTAGGCCTACTTTTTTTTTATTGAACATAAACTATTGTTTATGATATTTTTTTGAAATATACTCATAATGCTGAGATACTTGACTTCATTGAGTCATTTGCATGATAAAATAAAACAGAGCATATACATAAKAAACTTTATCTCTAACTTTTATACATCTATGGTAAGTTAATATTGAAGAATTATGTACACGTTGAATAGTCCCAGGATGACAATAAGCAAAAAATAATGGAGTACTTGAAGAGCACCTCATTATCATACTATAAAGCATAAACCCAGTTAATCATCCAAAGCAAGAAACAACAATGTCTACTTGCTCCTTCATGTTCGCAACTTCGCCTGTCTTAAAACGTCTCTCCAGCACAACTATACAAAAATGACAAAGCTTCAAGGTTTAGATGCATGGTAATATATGAGTCACCAATCAGAGCAACCTCTGTAAAACCAGGCGTAACTTAAAACACAAAGCCTGGCTCTCACATTCTTCACAATTCACTTCCTCTTGGTTTTCACCACTCGCTTCCTCTAGAGGGTGCGAGGTGCTAACATGTATTAGCAAACCATAGGACAAGAACTCTAAAGCAAGACACTATTCACAAGAGCAGAAGTCTTATCACAGAAGCTCAATATTTACGAAGATTTTCGTACTGAATCTCCTTCCATAGTCTTATCACGAGAATTGGTAGGATTTCTCCCTTGACTAACCAACGTCTCCTTGTATTCTTTATAGAACCTGAGCTCTTTTAGAGCATCAGCTGTTGTCCTCGACATTGCAAGGCTTGATGATGATATGCTTGCAAAAGTTCCACTTTGAGACTGCTGATCATCTGCTTTTGAAGCATGGTCTTCATTGTTGCTGCAGCTCACAGCCTTAGAAGCCGCCAGTGAATCCTGGCGAAGAGGTGGAGCCTTCTTCAGCATTAGTACAAGGGCACCAACTTCAGCATCTCGGGATGTTCTAACAGGTGCTGATCCTCCATGTTCCAACAAATCATTCGGTTGCCGTTTCAAGTCAAGGGATTCAGGCCTACAAAACGGTTGTGCCAAACAACATGAAGACTGTACTAACAAAGCGTATAAAAAACTAGAAAAGGTTTGCAAAGCAGCCAAAATATAGAACCATTTCAAATGGTTGATAAAAAAAAAAGCTAATGTTGTCTCTAGTCAATACTTACAGTCAAGTTCAAGCAAAGCTGACTCTAAACCCTATAGACTTATTTTAATAGAATAACTTGTATTACACTCTAATTCCTGAAATATATTTGAATTAGAACAGATCGGAAAAAAAAAAAAAAAAAAAAAAAAAAATGTCCATAAAGTCTCTTGATGTACACTATGAAAAGATTTTTACAAGTTTCAACTTTAAAATGCTGCTCCTCATTAGACATCCCACAATAGTTCAAACCCCTTAAGGTTTGTACATATGCCACCTCATCTCCTTACAAACCTCTTCTCGACAATATGTAGGACCCATTACATTTATATGATTTATGTTTACTTTCTTTATCTACCTAGATTCCCCCACCTAAAATTCTACCTCATCATTTCACAAAGCACTTACTATTCATACTCCCTCCTAACTTTCGAAACCCTATGCACTACCACCCACAATAAGGGTTTGATTTTCAAACTCAAAATCCAAAAACAACCTCTTGACAAAACCCTTATTGTGGATTCCCTTATGTTCTAATGTTTGCCAACCTAACCGGTTTCTTCCCAAAAGAATATAGCTACCCCAACTAGCCCTTTTAGCAAAAGTGTCAATGGAGTAGATCCTATAGCCTATCCTCCAAGCTGCCATATGACGACATTTTGCGATAAATAGTACTTTACTTCTTCTCTAGAGAACCCACAAAAGGAATAAAACAACCAAACCGGCTGAAATAAGATTGATATCTCATTCTAAACTCTGAAAGCCTGCTTTACATTCAATTTGTTGCAGATTCAACACTTCATCCTCCAACTCCTGACAAATAAATTCAAGTATTCTAAACTCACAATCCATTAAAGTTTTATGGCTTACCACAAAATGACAGTATTTGAGACAATTTGGCTATTAGTCTGTTACTGCATAGAGTAAATTTGTGTCACTTCAGCAACATAAAACAAAATTACACCCGAAAGAGCAGCCTCATAAAAGTAAGCACACCATGCCGAAATATTAATCAAAGCCTTAATTCCATAAGCAGTTATACAGACCATGCTGATATATATCCACTGTAATTTCTTGTGTGATTGCCTACAAGAGCAAGCTTGGCTAACTATCTTTATCTGTATGAGACTTGATACAATGCGTTTGCAAGAGAAACATAGCAAAGTCTTTCTAGCATATGTTACTCAGGGGTTCAGCAGAGTCACCCTTCATAAGGGGTGTACTCGTGGAAGATTTGCCAACATTATTAAACTAACATCCATTTAGACTGTACTGATTTAGATTAAAAAGTTTTTGCATCTAATCATGAACACACTATATCACAGTCACATACCAACCAGCATGCGGGAACTTAGTCGATATCACACTTAAATTATCAAAAGAAAAAGAAAGGTCAAAATAAAGACATGGATAAAACAACAAAATACATACCTGCTGCCTATCATATCATCATCATCCACAACAAATGGGCAAGCAAACTCACTGTCATCAAAATCATCCTGAATTGATGGCCTACTAGAACTCCTAGAGAAAGAGATGCCTGGTGAGCTGTGGGTTGATATCCTGACACCAGAATATCTTCCACTTTCATCTCTCCCCAGAGGAAACTGCATAAATGAGTGATACAAATATCATCAGAGGAAGAAAGTCATAAAGGGAACTTTGTTAGAGCAGGCACATTTTAACAATTACTCATGAAAAGGTACCTTCTCAGCAGATGTACCAATAGGACAAGTTGACCTATCTGATTTCAACGTGACAGCTCTTGTAAGCTTAGGGGTAGGAGAAGGAGGCAACATCTGCTTGTTCAAAGCCTTGCTTGCAGGAATGCTGACAGGAGCACTTTCACAACGCAACAAAGCCTTTGATGCATCAGTCCTAGCAATGTACATTGGTGGCGAAGGGGAAGGAGAGGGAGAAAGGACAAAGGAAGGATAATATTCATCAAACCCAGAATGTTTGCTAGTAGCTTGAATTGTTTCAGGCAAATGCTGAGGCAAGCTCAAAGGTGGGGGAAGACGTGGCCTACACTTAGATACTGAAGCATGAGAGTCTGAATAAGTGGGAGATGGCGTAGGAAAATTTGATGGAGAAGAGGCTTGATAATTCTCATAGCTCCAGCTATGACGTCTTGAAAAGGGGGAACAAGACGGGGAGCCATGAGATCTGGGAAGTGATGGGAACCTCTTYAGCGGGTCTGCTAATGGGCTTCCTACATAATCTTGTATAAACTGAGGAGACATCGGAGTTGATGGTTCTGAGGTTACATCAGTAAGTACAGATCGATATGATACTGAAAGGCAAAGTCTACCACAGGAAGTATCAACAGGGGCAAAAGTAAATCGCTGCATATCAGCCTCTTCTCTCCTTGTGAAGGGCTCAACAAAAGAGGAAACACGATGTGCAAGTGTGTAAGTCCGTATTTGTCCAGATGAATTCAGGTCGCGGAAGAGTTTGTAGGCAGGCAAAAGTCTAATAGTTACATACAATGATCTCAAAAGTATTATAGACTTCCTATATAGTGAGTGCAAACCACTAGATTTTTTGCCACAAGGACCACAATCTCTACCCTTTCCACTCTCATAGTGTACCACCCATCTTTCTACAACCTTTTCATTCCTCGCCACACCATAGTCTTCATGTTCCAAGTTCATAAAATTAGTAACCTGCTCTTTCAATGTTGGATCCTTTCCAGTATCACTTAGTGGAGAAAAGTTCACAGGATTCCAATCAGTGGACCGTTGAACCAAGATCACATCAACTACCATAGGTTCTAGGTTACTCGAACGCCAAAAATCAATATTCTCCAAGGCTGCAGGACAATCCTTAAGGCCTAAATTGAACCATTTGTCTCTAGACCTAAAACTCGAGGACGACGAAGATGATGATGATGGAGAGGATACAACCTGCTCTCCACTAAAATTCCGCGACGACATATACGGTGACCTCGATTCTAAGATTATATGAAGAGTCTTAGTGAAGAACTCAGTTATGATCTGGTCCTTTTTGGCAGAATCAGACTGAACATTGCCACGAGATGATGCCATACTCAAAACTMCCAAACTATCACACAACCCCAGAAATTCAAAAGCAGTATAAATTCAACCCAGAAATGGCAAAACCCCACAAAAGGGTGACTTTATCAATGCCCAATTTTCCACTTGATAATCATTCTGTTACAACGACAAAACAAAATTGGAAAATTCAATGATCATTCTGTTATAAACTCGAGAACAAATTAATCAACTAAGCAAACTACTAAACCCCGAATTAAAGCATATCAAAACACTGATCAATAAGTTCAAATTTCAACTAATATACGATCATACAGTAGTCAGAGGATGAATATAAGTATATAACATAAAATTCACTTCATATCATCCAAAAATAAAAGAGTGAAAAGTAATTCGAAAAATAAAAAATAAAAGTGGACTTACCACTCGAAAGGCGAGAAACCCATTAAAGGGTTGATAATTCCGAGTTGAATTCGATTATCGTGTATGAAGAACCCTAAAAAGATAAGAAAAAATGGCAGAAATAAAGGAGAAAAAGTACGAAACATAACCAGATTAATAATTTTTTAAAAAAAAAAAAATCAAAAAACCAGTTAAGCAAAAAGCCCAAAAAAGAAGAAAAAATAAGCTGAAGAATTCAAATTTAAAGTAGTGGGGTTAGTGAGAGAAAAGAGTTGATGAATGGAAACTGAATTAATTGACTGAAGCAGCTTAAATACTTCGTATATAATTATGGAGGACAAACCAAACCTTGTTGTTCAACTCCAAACATGGTCTTATCTATCTCCTTGAGTAGTACGAGTGTGACATAAACATATAAACTTAATCAATTTAACTTGGACTTAATCTATCTTATGTTGGACACCTCTCTTAGGTTTTTATGTGGGACCACTATTTTGGCCCAATCATATCCTAACGTATCATAATCATAATTCATGCCTATAATTAGAAATTTTCTTGTAGAGTTAAAATATAAATTTATTCAAATTTGCTTCCTCTTCCCCGAAAAAAAAGAAAAAGTGAGCCATCGTAGAAGAGATGACTCGGGACGTTGGAGAAACATTTATTATGCGGTAAAAATTGACTTGATGATTTGTAGTTAAATTCGACATGAAATCAATATCCTTTATTAATGATTTTGGGTTGAATTGAACAAAAATGAATTGTTTATGAGAGAAGGAAATTAGGTTATGAATTTTTATTTGTATCTATTAGTGTTCTATGGTGAMCCAAATAGCGTAGATTAGTCATTATCATGTTCAGCTACAAGTAAGACAGGGCGGGGTTGCGACTTAGGAAACACGAACACTCAGTCAAGATTGTGTATTAACTATTAACTAAAAAAAAGTTGAAA
>SNQN01007220.1:11452-30008 GCA_008642245.1 Bassia scoparia | reverse complement strand
CTTTAATCATCCTGTTTCCTGTAATGGTTTGTCATCATTCAAAACTTAGGAACTCAACACTAAGTGTCCGAGACAACATTCTTGGTCTTTGACATTGTGTTGCGAGGTAGGTTTGAGGCCAACGTCTCAATTCTAAACCCCCTTTTGCATACTTGTTTAGAAATTTGACTTTCTATGTAATTTGCATGTAATACTAATTCACAAACGATTTGACAATTCAAATTAAAAGCAACCTTAAAGCATAACTTTTAATTCTTCACACGAGTGCTTGCATGCTTGTTCCATAACAATAATATGCTTTATAAAAGACCTGCAAATTTCGTGTTTCACGCCTAAAAAGATACCTATGGACAATCGACATTCGGCTTCTGCAATATGGAATTAACAACACATGCCACAACAAACTAGACACTATTTGCATAGTATTCTGTTAAACAACCCGCCTAGTAATATTGCATGCTTAGGTTTTAAAACGGAAAAATGTTTGTTGTTGTCTTTCAGACAATGAACTCGCAATAACTAAGTAGAGGCCGCTAGATGCAGGGGGTTGTTGTGCACAACTTCACCCTTACCCTTGTCCCCCTAATCCAGCCCTTAAGTGCACTACCAGACATGGAGTCCTTCGCCTTGCTTTATGCAATTATAGGCAAGGCTTAAATCGGGTTCCTCTACTCATTTCGAGTATAAACACACAACTTTAGGCATTTTCACAATATGCAAAAGCAATAATTCATTTCTAGCAAACAAACTGATCCGCCCTGAAATTGTACCCCCAGAACAGAGGGATCGGACCCAGTCCAGCCCGGTGACGCCCTGACGCCATTACAATTTTCTGGCAACTTCACTAGGGATTTCACTAAAGCTATTACCTTTAGTTATGTGTGGGCTCTCTTAAGATTGGCGCTGGGACACTACGTATGTAACCAACTCTTAAGATTGATGCCCATCCCCACCATGACGTGCGGCTCCGTGCACTACAAAGCCATAATGGTTTAGACCTCCTTTGATCATCACAGTGGGCTGGATGTGTTAAGGATCGCTCTGAGCCTAGTCATGGGACCCTTTTGAACACCCGAATTGACCTGTTAGATAACGTAGCTCTGAGCCAATTTGTATCTCTCGCGGCGTGTCGTTGTCGGAGATATCTACTTTTTCTGTTTGCTCGATGACGAAAATTTTCTATTCGTGCTCTTCCCTTGCATTTATTAACTTATTGTCTTTTTGTTTGTTTGCGAATTGTGAATTAAAGCAATCATAAGAAGGAAAAAGGAGTAAGAAGAAAGGAGCATTGTTTAAACACTTAAGAGAGTACAAATAAGCTTTTCTCCTAAGAGACTTGATTGATAAGGGAAAGAGGGATACTAGGCTCCTATACAGACTCAGGAGGACACTCCTTAGGACTAGATATCCAACCTTCTACGACCCTAGAATCAGACATAGTCTCAGATTTAAAAACCTTGAACATTGGTCCTTCGCCCATGGTGCACTTGATGACCTTGCCTCCTGGAGTAGTTTTCTTCACAATTTTGTGTCCACCATGAACCAAGCCTTCGATTGGTGTGATGAGAGTAGTAGGGTCAAAATCTTCTTTTGTCTTTGCCATGAAAACCTCCTATTCAGTTGGAGGGGTGGTTTCAAGGCCATCTGGGGCAGATGCCCTTGACTGTGGGGACAGGATCCCTGTCTACACAATTGTAGTCGCTGAAAATCTCAAGTCCTAGATATCTATTGCCATCCATTCATGTGAAGTGCTCTGAGAATTCGTAGTATGAAAACTCATCCTCTTCTTTGATGAATTGTCTATTGTGAGTGAGTGGATATGGACCGAGAATTATGTTGCATTCGTCCTTCTTCTTAGAAACTTTAATGCTTAAAAACTCCAAACGCTCTTTATAACAAGGAATGTATCCCAGACCGAACCTATCATTCTTCGGTATGGGTTCCCGGAAGAAAGTTTCTTTTTCTTTGTGTAGTCCGAGAGTCATCCCGGGGAAGTGCCCCATGTCTCGTAGGATTGCATTAACCAACAAGTTGGAATGTGGATGTAAGTCAAAAGGGACTTTGGTTCCTTCTAAGACTGCTACGGTAAAACCTCATAAATCTTCATCGTTCTCAGCGTACTCGACATGGATTATGGGTTGCTCAATTGATACAATTCTCATGGGAGATACATCGATTCTAATGGGCTCACCTTCTAGAATGAATTTCACGTATTGGTGGAGTGTGAAAGGGACGACTCCTAGCTCGTGAAGGAATGGTCGTCTTAGTAGCAAGTTGAAAGTCAGCATGATGTCATTCACATGGAATCAGACTCTTTTTTCAACCAGACCTATAGTATTGTTCAGTCATACTGTGCCTAGAGTATCCCTCTTGCTGTTGTCACAGGCCCGAATAGTGGACATACGTTTATTGCGGAGCCGTTGTCGATTAATGTCATAGGCATGTGGAGATTCTTGCAAACACCATTAATATAGAGAGATTTAGTATGATTGTTGCCTTCCAATCAGAGATCCTCTTTTGAAAAGGTAATGGAGGTAGCATAAGAATTTTGCGTGATTGATCCCACCATTGCCTCGGGAATAGTGTCATTAGGCACGTTCATTCGAGTGAGTGCCTAGAGAAGTGCATCGCGATGACTCTTGGAAGTCACAATGAGTTGCCATATGTTAACATCTTCCTTTATCTTCTTAAACTGTTTGATGTAGAGATACTCTTCCTGTGGAGGAGGAGACGTATGTGGTGTGACCTGAGCATTTGCCGGGTCGGAAGAAGTATTGAGTTGGCCCGACCTAGTGAGAACCTGAACCTCCTCACACATGGGGGAAGGTGATGGACCATAGAGGGCTTCAATGACTGCGTTTTCTTCCTAGAAGGTAGTGGCGAGAGTAGTTTGGACACCCTCGTTTATGTAAAAAAATTTGTCATCACTATCCGATATGCCATTGACGTGATGAAAGAGGTGCATTATGACTAGTTGAGGAAATGGTTGTCTCATTTGTGCAATGAGAGCGGTAGGTTCGAAGGAATCCTCATCTTTTTCTATCATGTTCAATTGGGCTTAATGTTTAGAGCCTTTAAGTGGTAAGGGGAGACGACCACTGTTATGAAGTGTTAGACTGCTTCCCTCAATGTATGACATTCTTCTGTGTCGTGGCCATGTCCTCTGTGGTACTTGCAAAACTTGTCTATGCTCCATTTAGGAGGCCTTTTTGTGTAATGAAGCCAATCGCCTTGACGTGCTCAAGGGCTTGGGCATAGGGCATGCCTAGCCTAGTGTATTTTGGCTTGTTGCGAATTGTAGGTGCCTTCACCATAGTTTTGCTTTTAAGAGAATCGTCGGTCCTCTTCGTTGCTTTGTTCATGTGAGAAGTGATGACCTCCACCATTTTGGTTGTTGGCTTTAGTTCAGTGTCATTTTTGCCAATGGATCCTTGCAAACTGTTGTCTGAAGAAGCCATTTCACCTTTCGGCAAAACCAGTCTACATAGTGCTTAAAGATGCCATACATGGATCACTTCCTCATGAATTTTGAGGACCTGGGTGTTGGACTTCTCTAGCTGAGCGAATCGGGAAGCCAATGAGTAGAGGGTCTCATTCAAATCAGCTAAAGTCATGTTCAATCGAGTGTCTTCACTATCCATTAGTCCAATGGTGTCGATTGACAGAGTGATGCTTGAAAACCGTCGAACGAGCCCTGTGTTTACGGGTTCAAACCATTGGTGCCTAGCCTATTTGTACATGGACCAAAAGATAAGTTCCATGTAGAATCAACTTGTGATGCAATGCATGTCTTAGGGGTGACCATTCCCTTGCGTATTGACTAAATCAAAAATCAAAAAGTGCATGAACGTCAGAAATTTGCCTTTTGCCTCAATTTTTGTTTTGTTCTTCATTTTTTATTGTAAAGGCGAAGTTCAAAGGTCCGACGTCCGTTTACTATTGCATAATCATTCTAGTTTACAACCACTTCGACATCACGACACCTATGGAATGATCACCTTACTATATGAGGACTGTTACATGACTCGATAATTTGTTTGTTATGCATGAAAAGCTAGAGTCCTTAGTTTAAAAGCATGTAGCACGTTGTCACACTAGCATGAACCCTATATGAAAAATGAAAAACAAAAGTCCAGCCACCTAGAGTCAGTTCCTACGTTATTGAACAGGTCGGTCCGGGTGTCTAAGAGGCTCCCATGACTAGGCTTAGAACGATCCTTAACACATCCAGCCCGCTGTGATGATCAATGGAGATCTAAACCATTACGACTTTGTAGGGCACGCAGCCACGCGTCATGGTGGGGATGGGCATCAAGCTTAGGAGGTTGTTACATTGGTATTGCACCAGTGCAAATCTTAAGAGAGGCCCCCCTATTTTGTCTCAAGTGTAGAATACACTTATATGAGACGTGATGCTTAGAAAACGGAAACACAGTGCCAACGACCTAAGTTCCGTGTAATGTAGAATGCCTAACACAATGCCGTCTTAAGGATGCCGAAATCGCATAACAATTCGAGTATTGCCCACACATCACTAAAGGTAATAGCTTATGTGAAATCTCCAGTGAAGTCACCAGAAAACTGTACGGGCGCCGAGGCGTCACCGGACCGGGCTAGGTACACGCCTCTGCTCCGAGGGGTACAGTTTAAGGGTGGCTTGGTTTGTTTGTTAGAATTGAAATTGCCTGTTGCATAATGTGAGTATGTCTAGAGTTGACTGCTTATACTCGAAATGAGTAAAGGAAGTCGCCACCGCACTTCTTTTTGGAAGCTGCGGAACCCGTTTTAAGCCTTGCCTATAATTGCATAAAGCAAGGCGAAGGACTTCATGTCTAGTAGCACACCAAAGGTCTGGATTAGGGGACAAGGGTAACGGTGAAGTAGTGCACAACACCCTTCAGCGTCTAGCGGTCTCTACTCAATTATTGCGAGTTCCTTGTCCAAAAGACAACAACAAACAAGTTTCCATTTTAAACCCTAACCGTGCAAAGTTACTAGGCGGGTTGTTTAATAGAATACTATGCAAATAATTTCTAATTTATTGTGGCATGTGTTGTTAATACCGTATTCTAGGAGCCTGATGCCGATTGTCCATAGTGATCTTATCAGGCGTGAGAACACGAAATTCGTCGGTCTTTGTTAAAGCATAGTATGGGTGTGAGACAAGCATGCAAGCACTTGTGAGAGGAATTTTAAGTTTTGCCTTAAGGTTGCCTTTAATTTGAATTTCCAAGTTGTTATTAGTCAATATTACATGCAAAGTTACATAGAAACTCGAATCTCTAGCTAAACAAGCATGCAAAAGGGGGTTTATAATTGAGACGTTGGCCTCAAACCTACCTCGCAACACGATGTCGAAGACTAAGGACGTAGCTTCGGACCCTTAGGAAACCTTGTCGAGCCTTAGAACCCTTAAAACCTCCTAGATCTAATGCAAAAGAGTGTTTTTTAATGTGTTTGAATGTGTTTATGTGTGTATGAGAGAGTATTTGAGGAGAGAGAGAGTGTATGAGAGGGGATAAGTCGTTCTCAAGCCATCCCAAAAGTTTTTCCCAAGCGTTCAAAGCTGCAAATGAACCGGGGGGGTCTCATTTTTATATGCAAGGGATAAAATCGGCTAAAAAAGGCAATAAATCTGGCGCAATCATGCCAAAAACTGGGCATAATTACTCCTCAAACTGGGCACAATTGCGCCCAGTATTTACCTTATTTTTGTCGATTTTCCTTGCCTTAAAAAGTGATATCGTATAAAATAAATTGTGATAAAATCAAATAAAATAGGTGTGTGATTTTATACAATTGTATATGATTATATTGCGATCTTCGGAATATTTATCTTCCTCGCGATGCTTGTCTTGAGCAAAAATATCCTGGGGTGGCTCGCTTTGCTCAGTTTTGCGTTTTTGCTTAAGAAAGTCATAAATATTAAACCATAAATCGAAACATTATGGAAAATTTATTGTTTTGTGTTAAAATTTCATGAATTTTGGAATTGTTCTGATAATTTAATTAATTATTGCAAAATTAATTTAATTGTGAGAAACTTCGAAAAAACGCAAAAAAGCTTAGAAAAATTCAGACAAACCCTGAAAATTGTCTAAAAATAAGTTAAGTTTTTTTTTTAATTAAAACATATATTTTGAGGTGCTAAACGCCTTGAAAAGGTGCTCGGTGTAAGGAAACTTGCCTTTTTTAGGGCCTGTCACGGTCCTAACTCTCTCGATTTGACTTGTGTGTTGCAAGGAGTATGTTATCAGTGGCTGTCTTGGGCTAGGGGCAAATGCAGGTATCTACAAGCGGCGTGGCTCCAAAACGAAGAGGAGCAAGGGGCGAACACCTCTATTTGCCCCCATTCTTGCCTCGTGCTTGTGGCCATAGAGATCCTCCATCGGGATTGTCTTAATTGGAGTCCTTCATGGGAACTATGCACCCGCTTGGGGTCGGGTCATCCTCTTATATGGAAGAAGGCACCATTGAATTTCTTTCACCTTCCATATGTCCTTGCAATCGTGGTAATGGAGCTATTTCATTTGAAAGCACTCGTCCGAATCCAAAATTAGCATAAGTGGAGAGGGGGAGCAAACTCGCATACACATCCCTTTTTCTCAAGATGCGTAAGGCAAGCATGGATATCAACCCCCCACATTGATATGTGCCCTCGTTGTTTGGATTGTGGGTGATTTTGTTGAAGCGGTCGGCCCACACAAATCCCCAATTGATTTTCTCCTCCGGGTGTGTGAGGTTATCTTCCCAATTTCTTGCCTAGAAAAGAAAATTGGGACAAAGATGCGGTGAAAATAGCCGATACCCACATGGATGATCTCGGAGGAGCGAGAGTTGTTGTAGAAGTCCGCTACTCCTTTAGTAATCTCACTCAAACAAGTTTGTTGCTTGAACACTCAGACTGAAGAGTAATTCTCCAAAATTTTGAGTTGAGCCGAAGGATGAAACCCAAGAAGTTTGATCAATTGCGTAATAGTAACCATATAAGTTTTGTTGAACATGCGGAAATATATAAACCGTTTCGCCCTCCTCATTGTAAGTGAAACTCGACATAAAATAAACAGTGCGTTGAGGATATGTAAAGAGTGGAAGGATCACCTCCGACTTCTTAACAAAAACTTGAGGCACATATTTTGTGGGGATTTAAACGTTAAAAAGCGAACTTAAGCCCACATTCGCCAAGAATGACTCCACATGAGCTGTGATTCCAAATTCCTGACAAATGAGAGGATGGCAAAAGGATGTGGTGTTGATTTTTCTTGTCCGGAATGAATTAAGTCTTCCTAAAAAATCCCCACTTGCCCAGATATCCTAATTTCTCAGCACTATCAGGGCCGTGGAATGAAAGTCATCCTCCTCTTCTCTTGGAGGACGAGAGGAGGAGGAAGGTTCGTGTGTAGCGGTCCGTGAATTTTTGGAGGATTTCAAGCTAAAGATGTTTAGTCCCGAACTCATTGTGGATATGTACCTATAAGCTAAGCCAAATTGTTCCACGAACAACTTCTTTTCGTCACAAGAACCCAATGTAAATAATTTTAATAAATAAATAAAAAATTCAAAGGCTCCATCTTATTTTACCACCTTAATAAAACCGACCAAACTCACTAATGCAATTTTCTTCCAAAATCAGTTTAAAAGAACAAAATTCAATATATAAGATCATTCCTTAAAAAAACAAAAAGCAAAATGTCACACTAATACAAGGTAAACATTTCCACTTAAATTCAAAATTTCTCTCTTTTTTTTATTTTTCTTGATTTTATTTATTTTTATCCTGTTTTTTTTTCAGATTATTTTCTAAATCGTCACCTTTAATTTTTTTTCAAAAATTACTATTAATAAAGAAGTGGAAATGTAGCTTTTAGCTTGAATTAGTATGAAAATAAAAAATTGGCCATGATTTTAGATATTGAAAATGCAAAAATTTAAACTAATACTAACAAAAATCAACCAAAAATTCAAACCTTAATTTACAAAGAAAACACTAAAAAAGTGCTTCAAAAATTAAATTTCTCACATGAAGTAAACAAGAAAACTCACATGAATAACACACAAATTTCACAGATGTACAAGAAATGTTCAAATAATTATCAATCTAAACACATGTAAATCGTGAAAAAAACTTGAAAAATTAACAAGCCGAGCATCCAAATATCATAAAAATTCTAAAAAATGATAAAAATAAGGAACTAGAGAATATTACTAAGCTTGAAAACCAAAAACTTGAAAGATTTGTTAAACTTCAAGAAAAAACCGTGCCGCGAAATGAATTTCATTTGAGGCAAAATTTGAAGGATGAAATTTTGTGAAGTTTGGTGAAAATTTTATGAGATTTGGTAATGGAATGAGTGAGATATGAGGATTTGAAGTGTTCAAAATATGTATAAAAATGTTGTTGGGTTTGAATAAGGAAAATAGAGTGAATCGGAATGATTAAATGAAATGAAATGGAAAAAAAAAACAGATAAGGGGGGCTAGTGAGTCGTGTAAGGTGAGTAAGGGGCGGGTCGGGTGGGGTGGGGGGGGGGAATGAAAAGGAATAAAAATAAAATGGGAAAGAAAGAAAGAGGAGAAAACGTGGGGGAGGGGGTGTATTTTTTTTAAGAAAATCAAACTCTCTTTTTTTTAGTCCCTCTAAAATTGTTAACCCCATTTTTTCACTCCTAATTTTACCCCTTTTTTAAAAAAATTTGTAACCCTTTCAATTGTAAATTAAGGGCCCCAAATAAAAAAAAAATCCACCATACACCACCAATAAGCCCAAACAACGACCGAAAAGCACTAAACGCACCACCAACACTCAAACTCACAAAAATCAAAAATCTACTCACTTACAACACCAACGTTCCTTCTTAACACAACCAACAACCAAAGGCTCAAAAGGTATCAACATTGAGCAAAACCAAAAACCAAAAGATTAAACACAAGCACACAAACAAAAACAAAACTCAACACACACCAAACACGCAACCAAAAACCCTTAGCGAATGTACTAAAACACAAAACAAAAGAGAAGAGAAGAGGCCGAAAGCCCTCGGGGTTCCTCTCGGAAGCGCGTCTTTAACATCACTAGCTTGACGCAATAACCCCATCATGGGGGTCTTTCAACACATGTCAGCGGAGTAGTGCACTAGGAAATAGAGCACAATCATCATGCATGTAGACCAAACAATCATCAAGAGATATTTTAGAAGAGAATTGAGCACTCCTCAAGTACTCATAGGGAATTTTCTCCTTTTTCTTGCCATTTCGGCCCCTTGAGACTTGAACAAATAGGGGAGTGCCCAAGCTAAACACCTTACCATACTCCTGAATATTTGGGAGTGGAGAATCACAAGAGCTCTCACTTGGATCGGCCATATCCTTACTATCTTTGGTTTGTTCTTCGTTTGTTCTTTGCTTCACGCCATACCTTACATGGCCACAAAGAAGCACTAGCACGTAAAAGGTTAGCATCAAGCATACTACCAAATAAATCACAAGGATGAGAAGAAGAACCAATCATGTTTCACTTAGCACCGAGTGACTTAACAACCCCTTTCTTACGAAAGGTTACCTTTTCCTTGCCCACCGTGAAGCTAATGGTACCCTTCTTGACATCAATGCAAGCACCGGCGGTGGCTAGGAAAGGTCTCCGCAAAATCAAACAAATATCGCAACAGCTTGCCACATTTCGCACCACAAAGTCATTTCTAAACGTATGACCTTTCTTGCCAACTTTTAGAATCACATTTTCGGCTACTCCAACTGGGACTCGGTTGGTGTCGTCCGCAAATTTCACATTTGTGGTGGTGGATTTGAGAGTAGTGAGACTTAACTTTAGGAACATCGGGTATGTCATGAAACTAATCCACGTACCTAAATCACATAAGGAGTCCTTGATTAGGACACCATTGATTGTGCAAGGGATGGAAAAGGTGCCCGGGTCCTTGAGCTTCTCCTCTTGGGGCATCAATTTTATTTTCTTGCTTACTCTTTACCCCTTCCTTTGAGTGTTCTAGACTTTTGCATCTCGTATATGACTTTTAAGCTCAAAGGGTCTTGCCCAACACTAAGCTCACCTCCTTCAGTTGCCTTGCCTTATTCCACACACTCTTGTTTTTATTCTCTACAACTTTGACCTTGTCATCCTTGGTTTCGCTCATACGGTCAATCCCTCACCACTATTCATTGCATTCATTTCCTTTGGTTTTTCACTCGCCTCTCCTTCATCAATCTTTTGTTTCTTAACACTTTCTCCTTGGTTACACCTTTCTTGCTCATCAAACCTTTCTCTCAATGGCTCTCTCTCCACTTCACCCTTCAACTCACCCTTCACACCAACTACGTCATCCTCCTTTGACTCCATCATGTGCACTCCATCGTTTCTAGCATTGGAAGTATTTGGTTGAGATGGTCGGATGTACTTGGGTGTTTGGTTGGCTAAGTTACCCATATTACCCTCAACAGCTTTCAACTTAGCTCGGAATTCTTGCTTATCCTCCTTCAGAAACTCTTGGTCTTGAGGGTGTTGAATGATAGGGATGTTTTTGTTTTGAGTGGAAAGTGGATGGAAATTTTGTGGGTTTTGAAAATTGTTGATGTGGGGTGGAACTTGATTTCCTCTTAGCCCCATGAATTGCCCTTGCATGCCCCCATTGAAATTGGAATGTTGGTGGTACGGATTGGATTGAGGGGTTTGGAAAGGGTCTTAGGCATTGGAATTAGCATAACCACCAGCATTTGTTTCATAGCCATAGCTAGGGTTGATCCCCCTAAAACCACCTTGCCATTACGAATTAGGAATTTGGTTGCCAAAACCATAGCCTTGATTCACAAAGCCTTGCTTTTGGTAACCAAATCCCCTTTGGTTGAATGGTCTTTGATTACCATAACCATTCCGACCTTGAGGGTTGAAACCCCTTTGGTTGGAATTCTTTTGGTAGTTAAAGCCATTCATTTGGCGTTGTTGGTTGTAGGGGGCCCTCTTTGGCCCATAAGCACTAGGGTTGCCACCAAATCGTGGTCTTACCCAATTATCACCCATAACATTACATTGCCTAACATCAAAATCGCAATGCATTTCATCAACAAAGTTTTCATCAATTCGAGACACATTTTGAACATGACAATATGAAGACAAATAATCTTACGCACCACAATTATTGCAAAACATTACACCAGTAGGCATGGAATTGTAAGCTTAAGGCTTGGACTTACCTTGGCCATTAAGAAGGGTGGGTGGAGTCACATGAGAGGAGGAGATTCCTCACTTCTTAAGGGATTTCTCCACAATGTATTAGATACCTTCCGAAAGCTTTTCCACCACCTCACCTTCGCCAAGTGAGTGAACCATACCCTTGTGTCGCCATGGGGGAGCTCTTTTACCCTCTTTCCATGTGGCGTAGTTATCAACGTTGGCCCTTGATCTCGTCCTCATTTTTGTTCATGATAGGACCAGTGGCTCCGGTATCTAGGCTAGTCTTGCTTAAGTTGTTTAATCCCATGTAGAAAGTTTAATACAAAATCCACTTGGGGATTCCATGATGGGGACATTCCCTTTGATATTCTTTGAACCTCTCCTAAGCTTCCTATAATGTCTCATCCAGCCTTTGCGTGAACCCTTGTATCTTGGCCCTTATTTTGCCTATCTTTTGGTTTGGATAGAACTTATGAAGAAAGGCCTTTGTTGTCTCTTCCCATGTGGTTCAAGATTTAGGATTAACGTCCTTCTTAAACCAATCCAAAGGCTTACTTAAAAGAAAAAAACTCAAACCACTTGAGCCTTAAATACTCTTGGCTCACTCCATTCACCTTGATGGTATCCACATACTTCTCAAAATCCTTAAGGTGCTTATGTGGATTCTAGATTCTTAAGCCCACGGAATGGCCTAGACTCAATTAGTTGGATGAGGTTGGGTCTTATCTCGAAATTTCCCTTAATATTGGGTAGGACTATTACTTTGGTAGTTGCATAGACGGTGGGAGTTCCCAAATCCTTTCATTGCCTTGCCATGATATCAACCTTCTCTTTCTCGTTTTCAAAATCTTCCACTTCCTTTTTGCTCTCACTAAAATGTTCAAACTCCTCTACAAACGTTCTCTATCTCTTCTCTACCCGTAGGACCCATTTTTCTCGTTTTTCGAATTTTTCTCAAAGTCTTCTACATTTCGGGGTCAAGGTCTAGAACCGATGTTTCACTACTTTAAATGTAAAGAAAATAGCTCGAATCGAAACAAAACTAACTTCAAGTGAAGTTGAAAAATCATTTTGTGTTTTTTGATTTTATGAACAGAAATTAAACCAAACTAAGCTTTCCAAACATTATGACTTGTTTCCTTCCCCGCAACAACGCCGATTTGAATCTGCTCTCCCTTGTGCCGTTGGAAATAAACTAAGGAGAAGGGACGTGCAAATACAATTTGTAAAACGTTAACTAATCGTTAAACAAGTGTAGTGGCAAGAAAAGGGTCGAACAACAAGGAAGGAAAAGAGTAGTGCTTGAGTTATGCCAACTAACTTTTGGGGTCAAACCAAAATTTGATTAAAAATAGCTAAAACTAGGATTTAACTTGGCAATACGTCTGGGGGCCGCATGGGGATGCGTGGGCCGAGGCACTGGCCAAACACTCTATGCGTGCACGGTCAAAAACGCTTCTGGAATAGAGGGGAGGAGGATGCTGGTGCGGGCCAATTAAAGAGGCGGGGGCTGATGCGCGGGACAGATCCCTTGATGCGTGCATGCTCGTTTTTTGCTACTAACTTTTAAGCTTCGAACGGTCATAACTTCACGCTTGCTGATTAGATTGCGGTTTATAATATATCGTTGGAAAGATCTCGAGGTCTACTTTCCAATGCAAAAAGTCTCACCTGCAAATTCTAAGTGTGCATAAAGATATGGCTCGAAAAATTTGTTTGACTATAAGTTCGAACACTTTAAGGCTCAACTTTTGCGATTACGACAACTTCAACAAGTAACAAGGCACAAAACTAGCATGGGCATACTTAGGAAATTTGCAAACACTCACAACACTTGCAATTGAGTATTTAGGTGTATATAAAGGAAAAGATAACAAGTGAAAAACCACTAAAAACCAGCAAAACTCTACAAATGTATACAAAGTGGAGAACAAACCAAAAGGCTAGTGAAATGATATCGAAAACACACAAGTTGGCCAAAATAAGGATGAAATAAGTACCTATATGTGACCACCTTCGACACTTATCAATACAACTGATCCTTCTTGCAAAGATACTTTAATTAGTAATCCTAGTTGTTATTTTTTTAATTAGCCTTATATATCTAGAGATATATAAATTACTCCCTCTTGCTTTTGAAGGTTACCAGAAATTAGTAATTACCATATATTATCTACAATTTATGTATATACCTATGCCTGCACCCTTACTTAAGCAAAACTTCTCGATCAAATACTTGGCTTAATGCATTGCAATTGTGTCTGCAAATTTATGAGTCCCTTGGGAAAACTGAATTAGAATTTTTATGTATTTGATTGTAGATAATTGTTATTAGATAGTGTAATTGAATTGAAATATCCTTTTTGAGTATTTGCTAGTATATATTTATTCTTGTTGTTTATGTCAAGATTGTGTCCTAGCCTTTGGATTTATTTACGGTGTCTATTTTGATTAACAGGCATTAGTTATTTAGTATAATTGGTAATTGTTGCAGTCTTTATATTACATTCATTAGATTTTTCTCCTTTGAAATATAACTGCTTTCTGCTTTTAGGAGAGTATTACACTTTACGCTATGTTACCCATCGGGTATTCTTGATCTTAAAACTTATCTGTTGTAACAAGACTGGAACATTAAATAATACAGTGCACCATTTATGCTATGTGCAAGCTAGATTGTGAGTTTGCTCTTGTGTGATTTGTTTTGATCATATATCTGTTATGACAGTGATAGGAGGTGTCATCCTAATATATTTGGACTCGAATTTTAATGTATGTTTTGCTGCATTACATTAGAATGCCTAATACATACAATTTTCTCTTTTATAAGGCCAAACTATAGAGTTTAAGAGCAAGAGAAAGTGCTGAACGTTTATTTCCTTTGTGTGCTACTCTAGTTGTCCGCTGTCTGGATCTGTCTATGTCTACTTCTGCAGTATGTTGTTTTTGCATCTGGTATGCTCAAGTCATCCAACAATACCAAACCAAGCTCAAGTTGAAGTCCCCTTCTAACCCAAACTAGGTTTAGTCACAATCAATTAAGCTAGCAACCCTCAACAAACATCCAATCCCTTGAATGGATTGAAAAGAGCAATCTTACTCACGCCAAGCTTTTGGAGGCCAAGACCCAATTTAAAATATGATCAAGAAGCCACAATTTGCGGGAAAAACGGATGTTGAATTAAGTTGAAATGGTTGGGCTCCCTAAATACTTAGTCTACGGAAACTACTAAAATTCATGTTTAAAAGTAAGAAATTAACAAAAAGAATGCTAGAAAACAAGGTAAAAGCAATAATAGGGTTTTGATTATCTACTCAATACTCAACCGAAATTAACAAAACTTGCATGAAATTGATAAGAAACTTTTCTTGATTCAATAAATGAACAAAAGGAATGAAAATCAAAGCTCTAGAAAAAGACTCACAAAATGTACAAAACCAAATTTGCAAAGAAAGTACTATAAACATGCATGAAACTGAAATCTAAAGCTACCATTGAAATCGCCTCTAAAAGTTGAATGAAATTGATATAAGACATGCAAAATTTGGACAAGAATTGAAGAATCTACATGTAATTCAATGAAGGACACTATTGGAGTTTTCCCTTGATAAGTGCCAAAAATGATCACATTTAGGCACTTATTCGTTGCTTATTTTGGCCATTTTATGTGTTTTTGATATCATTTCACTAACCTTTTGGTTAGGTTTCCACTTTGTTTGATTTTGCAAAGCTTTGTTAGTTGTTAGTGGTTTTTGTAGGTTTTTCCTTGGTTTTCTCTCCTTTTCTATCTTTGTACACTAAATTACAAGCTTTGTAAGTATTTTTCAAGTAGCCTAGATGTTCACATGTTGGTTTTAAGCTTTCCAACTTGTTGGTTTGCTTTTGGTTGCTTTGGATGAGCCTTAAGGCGCTTGAACGTTTGCTCTATCATCTTCTTCGAGCCATATATTTTTGAATACTTTGATTTTGCAGGTAAGGGTTTTTGTGTTGGAAAGTAGACTCCAAGAGCGTTCCAACGATATATTACAAGCTGCAATCTGAGGGTTTACACGCGCATCCAGTTTCGTCGGCGCGTTTTTGCACGCGCCTGCAAGAAGTCCCCAAACTACCAGAATCGTTTTTGGCGCGGACAAGCCTCTTTGGTTTCACACGCGCGTCTTCTGCCTGCACGCGCATCCACCCGCGCATGGCTGTCCGCGCCTGCAGAGCCCTCCTCCTTTCGATAATCATTTTAGGCGCGGCCGCACTTGTTTTGCCCGCACGTGCGTCCGCACTTGCCCCCCTCGTCTGCGCCAGTAGCTTTTCCTGAACCATTTTACGCGCGGCCGCGCATCTCTGGTCCCACACACGCATCCGCACGCGCGTCCACGTGGCACCTCCGGCTGTTGACTTCTGCAACTTTGAATTGACTGGAGGAGTTTTGAAGCACATGTGTAATTTAGGAATGGAAAACATGTAAATAGATGTGCTTGTATTTTGGCTTTGTATATATAGTTTTAGAGAGAGAAAATAATAGAAGTAGAGTAACGATTAGAGAGTAGCAATTAGAATAAAGAGTAGATTTCATAATTATTTTTCATCTTCTTCTTCTTCTTCTTCTTTCAATCCACCATTAGAGAGTAGTTTGAAGCTTTTCATTTTGCCATAGTTTTCTCAATTCTTGCTCTAATCATACAAGTCTTATATGCTTTTGACCTAAAATTTCAAGGTAATTTCATTTCTTGGCTTAGATTTCAGTTTCATGGTTGTTTTCTTATGGTTTTGTTCAATTTTTCATTTTGTGCAATTTTTGTGGGTATTATTGTTGATACTTGTGCTTTTGAATTGTTTTGCTTCTAGTTTGATAGCCCTTGTGTTTGTGAAAATTTTGATCATCGTTTTGCTTGTTTTGGAGTAGTTTATAGTTGTTTTCTTTGATACCCTTTTGTTGTTGAAATTCCTTTCTTTAATGGCTTCTTGCTCATGCTTTTCATTTGTTTTTCTTGCTTTTCTTGTTGTAACAATGTTGTGTGAGTAGTTTAGTAGCTTAGGAGGCTAGTTATCCCTTCTATTGTCTTTACAATGCCAAGTTGATGTAATTTGTTCTCTCCAATCATCATTTATGCCTTTATTTGTGATTTCTCAAGCCGTATTGCTATGGACTTGGCCACCCATTATTTGTGAGGTTAGAGGTGCTTAATTCAACCCTTTGCCAGGGATTGTGAGGTTTGACTTGGGCATTGATTTGATTCTTGATTGCTCAATGCTAGTAAGAACTTGAGGGGGCTTGGGTTTGAACTTGGATTGAGAGGGTAAATTGACTTGGGAGATGATGTTAATCATAATTCCAAACCATGATTACAATCACCCTATTTGTCGGAGATGAACACACTCTTTGATTGGCATTTCATTTAACTATGGAAGGTGACACTAGTTACTCCTAAGTGTTTAGAGTAATTGTTTTTTTCCCAAAGCTTATTTCAAGAGTTTGCTTAGCTAATTTTAGTTCGATTTCAACATTTCAAAGTATGTTTACTTCCCAAGCTAGTGTAGTTTGGCGCCTTTTAGTTCGATTACAACATTTCAATCTCCTTTTGTTACCTTCCCAGAGGATCGACCCCTTACTCACCTCTATACTTTGGTATAGTTGTAGTATCGGAATATAAATTGTTATGTTTAGAGCACCGTTTAGGTTTAGCCAACGACCCTTTGCGGGGCCCTACAAAATTTGGCGCCGTTGCCGGGGAGGCGAGGTGTTTAAGTCTTTACATGTCAACTTGGTTTTTGTTTGCTTTTCAAAAAAAAATCCATAAAGTTTTTCCCAACTTCACTTAAAATTGATTTTGCTACATTTCGAGCCTCTTTCATTTGGTGCGAAGTAGAGAGCCACTCGTTTTTTATCCCGAGATTGAAAGGACTTTGAGGAAGATTAGGAAGTCTAGAAAAATGGGTTCTAAAGCTAGTGAAGAAGGAGATAGTGAAGAGGAATTTGAGGAGTTAAGTGAAAGTGAAAAACAGGTTAAGGATTTTGAGAACGTGGAGATCATGGCAAGACTAATTAAGGATCTAGGGACTCTCGGCTCCTACGCGACGACTAAAGCGATTGTGTTACCTAATATAGAGGGGAACTTTGAGATTAAGCCGAACCTCATTCAACTCATAGAATCTAGGCCGTTTCATGGACTTAAGAGTGAGAACCCCCATAAGCACTTGAAAGGCTTTGAGAAGTATGTTGACACTATCAAGGTTAATGAAGTAAGCCAAGACTATTAGAGGCTTAAACATTTCGAATTCTTACTTTTGGGGAAGGCACTTGATTGGTTAGAGAAAGAAGCCAAACCTAATTCATTGACTACGTGGGAATAGACCACCAAGGCATTCCTACACAAGTTTTACCCTCATAGGAAGACGACGGAGATTCGAGCTAAGTTGCAAGGGTTTAGCTAAAGGATTGATGAGACACTCTCCGAGGCTTGAGAGATATAAGGAATAACAAAGGGAGTGTCCACATCATGGTATCCCAAAATGGTTGCTTTACCAAACCTTCTATATGGGGCTCAATAACACAAGCAAAACTACTCAACATGGCAAGATGGGGAAAGGGCTCCCCCAAGGCAAGCTAAGGGTACTATCCATGCTCTAGGCGAAGGAGAAGTAGTTGAAAAACTACTAGAAGGTATCAAGGCCATAGTGGAAAAGTCCATTGAGAAGGGGGTAATCTCCTCCTCTCAAGTGGCACCACCCACCCTTTTGAACGGCCAGGGTAAGTCCAAACCCCATGCTTATAATTCAATGCCCCAAGGTATCATGTTTTGCAATAATTGTGGTTCCAATGATCATATTTCATCTTATTGTCATACACAAAATGTTTCTTTAATTGATGATTGCTTTGTTGATGAGTTGCCCTATGAYTATGACWTGGAACAATGTMAMTTGATGGGTGATAATGGGGTAAGACCTCRTATATGAGGCAACCCTAACCCCAATGATTTTGGGCCCATGAGAGCCCYTTACAACCAACCAAGCCAAGGTGGAAATGGCTTTGGTTACCAARAYGCATCCAACCAAAGGGTTYTTAACCCCCAAGGAGGAACCGGGATTGCTAATTAAARGCAATTTCCCGAAAGAGGGTTTGGTTATCAATACCAAAACTTTGTTAACCAAGGTTATGGTTTTGGTAACCAAAACCTCAATCAACAATGGCAAGAAGGGTTTAGGAGGAATGGCTTAAACTTTGGGTATCAAGGGAACAATGGTGGGTATGTCAATCCCCAAGCTCATCCCATATTTCAAAACACCCAACCACGTGCTTTCCATCAACACCCCAATTACCAAGGGGGCATACAAGGGTAATATATGGGGCCATGGAGATGTCATGTTCCACCCCATTTCAA
>SNQN01007219.1:0-15230 GCA_008642245.1 Bassia scoparia | reverse complement strand
AGAGAAAACATACCGGTTGAATTTGGCAATCAATGACTAAAATTAATTTCGATGGAGGTGGTTAAGAATTAGGTTTGTATAATAATGTGTGTGTAGCTGGTTTGTCTGTGAGGTGACAGAGAAGATTTAATATTATCGAAAATGAATAGGGCGGTAAGTAGTCGAACTATGGTCGATATTCAAAACGTTTATATGATGATTTTATATTGCAATATACAGCGTATCTGGGATTGTTAGTAATTAAAAAGCAATTAATATCACATTATTGCTTATGGATGGAGGAGTCGTTAGTGGTAGAATAAAATACCGAAAACAAAATTAGGTCGTGTCAGTGGCGAGAAATTTTATCAGACGAAGTATATAACTTAATATAGGAAAAAAAGATAAAAATTTCATAAATTTTGTATGTGTGATGTGTTGTATTGGTGATGTGTGAATGGATTATCTTATTACTCCTCCGTCTTTTATTTGTTACTTTTGTTTTTTTTCCAGTTTTTGAAGAACGCATTCAATTACATATCTTGATTGTAATGCTAAAATTATAAAAATTAATTTTCGAAAAGAACTGAGAGAATCAAACAAAATCATATATGTATGTTTCAATGTAGGTGTATGTAAAAATTAAAGCAATCAAAATTTACAAATGATAATGCCAAAAGTTAAAATGTAACAATTAAAAAGATTGAAGGAGTATCTTATACCAACAGATAGACATCAAACTTCTTATTATAGAGCCAAACTGCTTAGGGTGAGAACACTAAATGTATTCTGCATCATAGGTGTAAGTGTTAACTCTTAGATTTCTGCGTATAAAATAACGCAACATTGACATTTTTCCTTTACTTTATGTCAATTCAGGCGACGCATAGCAGGTGCTCATGGCAACCGCACAGGGCGCCTTTTTGGGGCCACTCTTAAAAAACTGTTTTAATTCTTTGCTAATTTCTTTTACTGCAATAAAGCTGTTTTGTCTCCTGCGCTCCATTCTACGGCCCATAGCATGTTTTAAGAAAATAATAAAAAATCCAACTTGGTCTTATGCTTTTTCCATTATGAATTACGTCTAGTAAATTAGTAATACTTGTAGTATTTGCTTTCCCCATCTTTTTTCCCCTTTCTCTTTCTTCCTTTTTTTTTCTTTAATTATTTTATTTCTTTTTTATGGATAATTATTTTTTCTTTAATTCTTCTCAATGTTATTTCCTAATAATACTTTTGTGAGTTGTATCTAACATTTTCCCAAATGAATTCTTAGTATTTCCAATAGATGTATCACTTAACATAAATTGAATAATGACTTTTCATGTGTATTTTACAGTAAGACTTTTTAAGCATAGTAATACGGACAAATAATTAAAAATTTAGAAATAAAGTGTTATTTCATTTTATTGTGTTAAAATTATTTTGACTAATTTGCTCATTATTGTTAATTCTTCCTTAATTTTGTGAAAATCAATTTACAATTTATGTTATTTTTTAATATAAATTTATATAATTGTGTAAAGATATTTGGTGGAATGCAGACATATTTTGTTTGGAAAATAGGGTCCGTTAAGATTTTACCATCGGGCCATAACTACGGCTAAGACGGCACTGATGAAATCGTTGCGTTTATTTTGATACGGAGGAAGTAACAATACGAGTGTGTTTATAAATTCCGAGTCAATTAATAATTTAATACTCTGATACTGAAATTCATGACCATCATTACATAATTGATAATGTTCATGAATGTTACAAAAATGCAAGGCTGGGACACGAATTGCAGCAACTAGGTTGCAACCAAAACGGATAGGATACGGACACGGACACGAACGGGTAGGAAAACTGTCACTTAAAATAGCGGGACAAGTGGACACGGGAATAGTAAATAATAATATACAATTGAAGATAAATTTTACAAGTTTGCAATAAATATAATGGTAAATGCACTTTAACAATTACTCTCTATAAAATTGAAATAAGTTAGATGATAGGATAAAAAATGTTTAAATTTATTGAAACAAATCAAATAAATAAAAACCATTAATAAGTGAAATAAATCATGCGATGATCGATAAGAAGAGGATATAAATGACAGAGAGAAGAAGAGTTTTGGAGCACTAATGAGAGAGAGAGAGAACATTCTATTGGTTGGGGTTATTTCGTGAGTTTTTGTAGAGAAAATTGAATAACGGAGGTTGGATTTTAAGATTAAGAAAGGAGAAGAAAGTCTTGTTTTCGAAAACTGTGTCTACACGTTCATCAGTTTCTATCTGTGACGTGTGTAAAAATATAGATAAAAAATTTGGACACGTCCTTTTGTGTGTCGGATAGATTACGACTGTCGAAGGTTCTGTTTCCGAGTGTACAGACACGGACACACTACCTGGGGAGTGTCCGTGTTCTAGTGAAGCAATAATGCTTCATGATTAGAACTCGTACGTATGGGGTAGTGTTTCTTGATTAATTCAGGATGTTAATGCAATGCACAAAATCTTCAATGTTTCCTTCATTTGATGATTTGCATGTCGAGGATGACAAGCAGAGATAAGCTTAAATATATTTATTTGCATATTAAATTCTTCGATTGGTTTAATAAAAAAATTCGGTATGTCATACATTCACTTTATATGTATTTAATGATTTAATAAGGGGAGTATTTTAGCTTAATAAGGTGTACACGTTTATCTCTTCAATTTTTTTAAATTTTGTTTTTTAGTGTTGAGAGACCACAAGGGTGGGAATGAGTAATCGAGGCCAAGGACTGATGATGGAGAGAAGAATTACACTTAAATAATCCACTCTTTCAGCTCTTAATGTGGGAAACACAGCCTTCACAACTATACGTGCTGATAATATGGGACAAAACTTCACTCACATGTGCGCTTAACAAGGGTTTACACAAGCCGAACTTGATCTATAAAGTGGTCAATTTATAATAAACTAAGGTATATAGTAGTGCCTTTGGCGTGTACACGATTCTGTAGTGCGTTGTGTAAATATGGTAGATTTGGAAATTGGAATATATCCATTGTAGTATGCAATTTTTCTAAATAAATCTTTTAGTAACATAGATCCAGTAGTTGGAGGATATGAAGTCTTGAAGTAGTAATAAGAATATATATTTGAAGTTTAGTCATTTATACCTATGGATGTGCATTGTAATTCTAGCTAAGGTATGGTGGAACAATGAGTCCATTGATTATGTCTGTTGTGTGTTTCCTCAGTAGGTTTGATCGCTAATGGTATGGGGATAGTAAGTTTACTTTTGGGCGTTGTTTTGTTGATAGGTTTCGATAGTTGGTTATATTTTATTGGGAAGTGTGGTAATTAGTGTATGTCCGTCACGGTGTTGATGTTGTTTTTTGTGTGCTGTGGAAGCTTGTGTGATTATTTGTTATTTGAATTATGTATAGCTCTGATCTTTTCTTACTTTTTTGGAGTCCCATTTGTCTTCTCTAACTCGTGGTTGGGTGTCTGGTTGTGTCTCATGCTAGGGTTCCATGTTGTTATATTATTTATAAATTAATCGATCTACTCGGTTAATTATTTACACTAATATTTGCGTCAAAAAAAAGGGATCTCAAAATGGATATTATGGTAAAACGGAAGTTTAAATGTAATTTGTTGGTTAGGTTGGAATAATTTGATACTTGTCTTGTATTAAATGTGGCGATAGGTTGATGTTATTTTGCTGCGCGATACGATGCTGAAAAATTGACGTTTGATGAGTGGTATGGTTAGATGAAAGTAATTACGAGTTCAATGCATGGAAGTTATATTGAATTTGATATAATTTGTTTTAATGTTCAAAATAGAAATTATATCAAGTTATTAGTGTTAAGCCCGTCTTACAAATTCTCATTAGTAGGATTCCATCTTCCGCTCATATAGTAAGGGTTTATCTTTTGGGTATACAAGGTTAATATTGATTGTGGGTAATAAGATTTTGGACGCCAGATCTGGTTCACTAAAGGTGAAGACTATGATGATAGATCGATGTGGTTTGAATTCATCTTATAATTATTGTAGGCTGGATGTGAGAGCAACTAATCTTATTCTTCAGTGAAGTATTGTACCTTTCGTAAATTCTTTCCTTGTTCAGTATTTATACCAACTGCTCTCCTCTTATATTAATGTGCGTATAGAAAAATCACATATGTTGGGTTTTTCATAAAGCCTCGGATGCACATGTCCTTTTCATATTGTTAAATTGTGTCTATTTGGGTTGGTTGTATTAATCAATTTTAAATTTACACGTTAGCTCGTAGAGAGTTTTGTGTTGTAGATTGGTTAGGGTGACTGTTCATAAGTTTTTATTTTCGTCTCGTCTCTATTCTTGTTTTCGCCGAGTATATTTCTCAATTAAATGTGATATTACGCATTTATTGCTCAAGTGTGTAAGTAGTCTATACTTGACAATGCAATAACCCAATTGAGTCTTTGGTTACTTTCTTTCTTGCTAATGAACTATTAATGAACGTACATTTGTTAAAGTATTTGTGTGGTACGTCCAGTTTTAACTTACTATCTCATTTTATTTTCATCTGCCTATTTAGTTGCTACTCGCTGGTGAAGTAGTTGGCTTATACGCGATAGTGGGGTTGATTTCATTTTTGGGGAAACTATGTGGTAAGGTTATGGTGACGCTGGTGGGGGTTGCCTCTGATATCGGTATAGGGTTAAAAGGACACGTGTTTATTCTAATGAGATATCGATTGTTGTGAGGGCAGAGGTGGCTCATTGGTAGATCTTGGCCGATTATTGTTTTTTATGGCTAAGGGTTGGTGGGAGTTTTTCATAATTCTTGCGTTTAGAATTCTTGTGACGATGCATCTATTGTTGCAGTAGCGATTTATGTTTCTCGTCCAGTTTATAATCTGTGGTCATGTGCTTTACTTCTGTGGCTTTTTTGGTGACTTAATTGTGCTATATATATTTTAGTTTTTTTCTGTTGTGTGTTGTTGATTATTTCATATATGATCATGTCACACAATCAACATTCAACACAACCGAAGGTTCCTCCATATTTTTTTAAACTTTATTTACTAATTTAGGTAGCTGTTACCAGCCTAACATATTTGTACTCTTCCGTACATCATTAAAAATGGAAACTTCTTGCTATTCTTCCTCACTTATCTAGGTTAATTGAACTTCTTTTAGACTACTCCTATATAAGAACATGTGTAGTACTTTAGTTGAAGATAACAGTATCCCAKTCTTTCATTCATTCACTTATATTTTTAGCGAGCTCTAAGAGTGAGGACTAACTCAATCGATCAGATCCGAGTTCCTCTTTTGATTTCAGGAGATAGTGTATGTAGTAATCGAGGGTCTCATCCTTTTCCTGCCCTTGTGACCATCTAAACAACCAAATAATAATAATAATTCGCGAGCTCAACACCATTTACATATATAGTAGGAAGCAAAAATCAAATTAGATGACAACAATGTCATCGCCTCGCCTTGATTTTGATGATCTAAGGGATCTTCACAAATGTGCAAATGACTTGCTACACTCTCCATATATTCACCAAGTCCTCCACCAAGAGCACCACGACACGATGTCGTCGGTCCGAGAGATKTCCGATGCATCACTAAAGATGTTGGATCTATGCYGCACGACACAAGAAGTCCATTCCTTGATCAAGCAACACCTCCAAGACCTTCAATTGACCTTCCGTCGGGCGAAAATCGAGGGGTTCGATTTCGAGGCTCACATCTCGGCACACGCCCTGCACCGGAAGAAGCTCAAGAAGAAGGTGTCGAAATGTTTGAGGAAGACGAAAGGGATAAAGAGTAAATATTTTACGTCCGACCTTTCGCTATTAGACTACCATAGTCTAATAGTAGTTGTACATGTTTTAAGGGAGGTAAGAGGGGCTACAATTTCTATATTAGAGTCCCTCTTAGCACTTGTTACATTGCCAACAATAATTCCTAGTGTTAGTCACGGCCAACGATCGTCGTTTTCGTCGACCTTGAGGCGGATAAATTGCCAGAGGTTGTTGGAGCGATGCGATTCCATGGATGTTTGGGTGGCGAATCAGAGGTTAGAGGACGTAGCAAGTGCCATGGAAGACCTTGAAGGAGAGTTAGAGTCTATAATTAGGCGTTTAATGCAAACTAGAGTTTTACTTCTTAACATAATGACTAATTACAAAGTGGTGGAGTGACCGGTGAGGGATAGTTCAAGTTGTTAAAGTTTTTCTCCGATTTCACAAGATCACTAGTTCTAATCGTGTCTTGTGGCTCTCTCAGCGCTAAAAAAAATTATAAAAAAAATTAAATAAAAAGTGGTGTAGGAGTAGCTTTAAATATTTTAATTTTGTTATTTCATGGGCTGGCAATTTGGCAAACCCATTTCTCTATTTGTTAATGGTGTTTGACCTATTACAAGATTTGCGACCACTATGTTATGGAAGATGTCATACGCAATAGTGAGTGAGGGGCAGCTCTGTTGGTTAGAGCTTTCTTCTCGATCCCAGACTTTCAAAAAATTTTGAATCGTTTTTTTTTTTTTTTTTTTTTTTTTTTTTTTGCAATAGAATAATTAGCTTTATTTGATTGGTTGACAATGAACTGAAAATTTATTCCAATGGAAAATAAATCATTTTACATAGAATTGAATTACTTTGGTTATCATCTAGGAATGACTTTTACTTTGATCTCTGCCTGCTAATAAGTCTAATTGTGGTTTTTTTTTTAAATGTTTAGAGAGTCACAAGAGCGGAATGAAAATTGTTCTCTGTTAAACCACCTCCATAATTTCTCTCCTCTAATACTTTCTCATATATCCCTTCATAATAAACGTGTGCAAACTAACTCACAGTTGGCTAATCATTCGACAAAATCTATCCTAAGATAAAATATCTTCTCATATATAGGTAATAATTACCTAATAACAAACTACTTAATATTTTATTATATCTCATCTATGAAAAAAATATATCATATATTTTTCTAATACTGTAAATCTCATCTATATTTTCAACAATCCCTCATTACCAAAAAGAAAACATAAACACTTAATTCCTCTCTAAACCCTCTGGTTCTCTCAACCTAGGGTTTCAGTAGAGTTTTTCCCTCCCTTCCTTGAATCCAAGGTTAGATTCTTCCATTTTCATTAATTTTTTCCTCGCGAATTCCCACGGTTTCATAAGCCCATGGTTTGTTTGTCTTCTTCACGTACTTATTGTTGTTTAAAATTATTTATAATTTCCTATTTAGATATAAATTTTAAAATATTAGTAAAGATAAATTTAATAACATATGGTATTATACCATTATTTTTTTAATAGAATTATAAAAAATTCTTTTTCTATATTTTTATTTGCTACATTTAAAAAAAAACCTATTACTTTTTTTGACAATGTTTAGCGAGCAAGAAAAAAACGGAGGAAGTATATTAATATGTATTAAACTATAAACGTGTGTAAATATTTATCGTTAATTAAGCCACTCAAGTTTTATTTTCTTTTCAAAATCTTCTTATATAAAAAAAATCAAAAAACATAATGAGGGAAATAGGTACCCGGTTCCTTAACCAGTTTCGGTTCCAAAAAAACTAGGAACCAGTTTAATTGGGTCATGTTCCTAAAACTTTGGACCCGCCGGGTATCGGGAGCTCCAAAATTGACCGGGTGCCCGATTCCGCTCACCCCTTGAGTTGAGTACTCTAATATTATGCTTCAAAGAATTTGGTTGTCCCACATGGATAGTTTGACAATATTTCTTGTTGTTTATAAAGGAGAGTGAACCACTGAGTGTTTGAGGCCGGTTTAGTGTGTGGGCTAGACTTGGGCATCCCCACGCGCGCGCCGCCGCCATCTAGCCCGGATCGAGCTCGTGACACGTACGCGGACAAGGTTGTGGCTCGTTTTATACTTCCCCTATATTTTTGGTCAAACTTTCATTGACTATTTTGTAACATCCGTTTTAATTTTTGTCGTTACAAAATCGATAGCAAATTTATTCTCGCCTTGATTACATATTCTATCTTGATCTTCCGCCGCCCAAAAATAATCCTTTGATTTTCCGAAAATTCTTCCTTCTTGCATTATATATTTGGGTTGCTTCTTAAGGATACACAGAAAACTTCTCCGATTATTTTCTCTCAGAAAAATTACAAACACATTATCATCTTCCTTTGTTTTTCGGACATTGTTCGATGAAGTTCTCAATCCGGTTTTTTGCAGTACATCGTTAAGCTAGAGTCATGTAATCCTGGGGATCAATTGCCGTGAGACCGTGTGTACGAATATGAGTCAGATCAAAATCAACTTTAGTACAGTGATTCCGATCACACCACGACAAATCAGATAAGTTTGTTCCTTGTAATAGTAGCCTTAATTCCAACAGTTTTATATAATTTTATAATTGTTTTATGGGGGTACAATATATTGTTTTACAAAAATCAATTTTATTTTCAAAACAAAAATTAATCGTTTTAAATTTAAAATTACTTTTTTTTTTAAAAAACCAAGTAAATTTTTTTAAAATTAATTTTAAATTACTCCAATAACAAATCCTTCAAAAACTGGAAGAATTAAAAATATGCTATATTTGAATAAGAAATTAAGTGTTTTAAAATAAGGAGTGTTTTAAAAATAGGCTGCACGAGATGGTGACAAGCGCTTTGGGGTGAGCAAAGATGGGAATAACTCATCCACAATTGCTGAGCTCACATAGTGGAAATTCTGACGTCTTTTTTTTTAACAAGAGTCCCAAAGATGCATTGGACTTTTTTATTTAGCGTAGCGTAGTGGTTCTTATTTAGATTTGATTTGGATTTGGATTTATTCCATCGTACGTTATTTATTACATTTTCACTAGAGAATTTTAGAAAATATATTGCGTTAATCATTCGTGTACTATGACTTTATGTTTATTATAAAAATTTTATTTTTTCATATTTATTTTGTTTTCCGCTAATATTAATTTTATTTTATATTACATTAACGCAAAAAAATAGGTTTAACATCCAGGAATTAAAATATAAAACAAAAAAGCACAATTAGTGACCGACAAATCGGTCGCTAACTTCAATTTTCATATATTTTTTTAGAGGTAAATTGCATTTAGCGACCGATTTGTCGATCGCTAATTTCATTTTCCCTCCAAAAATTGGAGGGTTCCTGAGTCTCTTAGTCGGTCGCTAAAAATTTTTGCGATCGAACTTCGGTCGCTAATTTTTTTTTGCGACTAAAAATTAGCGATCGACGTTAGCGATCGAAAATCGGTCGCTAAATGGTGTTAGCGACCGAAAATCGATCGCTAATGACGGTCGCCCGAGCGTGTTTTTCTTGTTGTGGAGGCTCCTATCAGATCTTGTAACTGGTTTTTGGACAATGATTGTAACTTAACTTATGATAGCCTAATTGCTTTAGGCTCTTTTGAACAGATGGATCACCTGTTGGGTTGTAATTATACTAATATCTGACACTGCTCTTCTAACTCTGTACTTATAGCCTCTGGCTTTTTAATCTAATGCCCCATTGACTCAAAAAAAGGAGTGTTTTAAGAATATGCTTCATCACCGCGTGAGTTTGAGCTATAGAAAAACCACGAGCACAACAAGTTCTTTGAGTTTGGGGGATATACATATAACATTATAACTTGATGAAGCCAAACGTAGAACATCCCGGTAGCACACAAACATCCCCAACACTAACACTCTATCACGAATCTCAGTTGACACCCTACCAAAAAAGTCAGGATCATGTTTAACGCACTTTCCAAAATCTTTGACCTTCATCATATAACACCCCTAACAAAAACAAAGTGAAAAGTTAGTTAACAAATAAAATAAATGGAAAATTTGTTGAAAACTACCCATATTGTTCAAAACTTTTAGAAATAACTACCCACTATTTTTTTTATTAAAAATAACTACCCACATTTTATAAAACCATTGTAAAGCACTACCCACTTTGGTTTCCAGGTGAAAGAAACCGGTTTTCCGAGCAGTGGCCCCCACAGTTCTTATGTTTTCCTCCCAAAAATTACACTAACCTAAGAAATTACCTATTTACCCCTACACATTTAATTAAATTACACCATTAATCACCCCCAACCAACTACTCCCTCCTATTTCATTACTCCTCTCTGACTCCTCATTTCACTCATGTTCTTTCCAAAAAACTCACGTTGCTTCTTTGCTTCCTTTCTCTCTCCTCTCTCCTCTCTCCTCCATTACAACCCACTAAGCATTCCCACCACACAACCAGAAGTGGTAGCCAACAACGATGAGACAAGCAGTAGCATGCACTAGAACCAGAAGGACCCCAACCCAACTAACAGGTCCTCTTGCCCTATTCTCTTGAGCCTTGAGTGTTGAGTGTTGCTTTTGATTTCCTTTCCCACTCCCACAGTAAGTGATTACTAGCAAGTCAAAAGAATAAAAAGGAGTGAACAAAACAATCCATTGTTTTGCTCGCCTGTAATTACGCTTAATCACAGGACACAATTCACAAGCTTTCCCCTTTTAATATTATGCTTACTCCACATTGATCAATATTTGTCATTTTTGTCGGCAAACAACAATTGAAGGTGAATCGAAATTGAACAAAATTAGCATATGAATTAGAAAAATTGGGAAGAAAGTTCAAAAATTAGGTAATTTTAGATCAAATGAGTTTTAGAGAAATTGGGGCTTTTGAAATAAGCTTGTATGAAATTGGGGTTTCGTTAGCTTCTGAATCGTCTTCTTTGTTTGAGCTTTTTTCTTAATTCGAGACTCTTCTGATGATGATGATGAAGGAGGATAATTCTCCATTTTTGTAATTATTTCTGGATTTTGAAGGTTTTATGTGACAAATTCACGGTTTAATTTAGGAATAATTTCTACCTAATTTTATGACACTTTGCTTTAATTTAACTGTATGGTAAAATTAGGGAGGAGAGAAATAGAAAGGGGAATGGGGCCCATACGCCAGAATGTCAGAAAAATGCTCGGAAAATCGGTTTTTTTAGCCTGAGAACCAAAGTAGGTAGTGTTTTACAATGATTTTATAAAATGTGGGTAGTTATTTTTAATAAAAAAATAGTGGGTAGTTATTTATAAAGTTTTGAACAATGTGGATAGTTTTCAGCAAATTTTCCAAATTAAAATTGAAAGTTAGTCCTACAAATATAAATGAATACAGTATGTAAATTAATTAATTAATTAATGAATTTTTTGTGGGAAAATACCAAGGAAAAGTGTTATTTTGTGAAATAATACCGCCATAAATACTTATTGTGGGGAAATACCAAACAAAATTTAAGTTTTGTCTTGAGGTACCAAGTGACCAATTTTCGGCAAAAAAATCTACTTTCAGGCGTTGACCATGCGCGTGTGTCTTACCTACAGCTTCCAATTGTCTCCCCCACTTGCATCCTATTTCTTTCTTCTCTTTCTTCTGGCATCCACTTTCTTTTTCTCCAACGGTCAAAAAAATTTGCTTCCTTCTTTAAATTCCATTCTTTCCCAAAATTATCACTCCTCAATTCACTTTTCTCTCTTGTCTGCCCTTATTTTCCCTCAAAGCTATACAATATTTAATTTTCTTTCAATTTTTCAATTGAAGCAGGTTTGAAGTTGGGAATTAAGGTAAATTTTCAAATTTTGATTGAATTCTTTAAATTAGGGTTTCGAATTGGTTTTTTTAAATTGTTTAATTTACTACTACTTTAATCCTAAACAAACAATAAAGAAACCCAAAACACCAAATGCAGACTAAAATAAAACAATAATTAACAAGAGCAACAACACACAAACCAATCAACAGCAATTAGCATCAATTTCATGGATTAATAAAAGCAACAAAACACATAGTAAAACAAGCAAGGTTGTTAATTTACTGATTAATTTAACCAAAATGACAATAATTTCAACAATTAACATCCCAACAAATAATGTAAGCCAACGAAAATAGGAGCAATTAGGGCAAAAAATTAAAGGAGAGAGAATTACCTTTGATTGTGGCTAATTTAGAGTAAAAGGTGCAAAATTACAGCGAGAATGTGATTGAAATGGAAGAGAGAGGAGCAGAATGACTGATTTGGGAGGAGGGAGAAGGAAGAGTGGAGTGAGTCAGTGTGAGTAAAAGAAAGTGAAAGAGTGTATGGTGAGGTAATAAAGGAGAGTGGGGGACACGCACAAGAACATGCAACATTCCGACGAGTCAACACCAGAAAATGGACTTTTTTGGCGGAAAATCATTAAATGGTATCTCAAGACAAAACTTAAAATTTGTTTGGTATTTCCCCACAATAAGTGTTTATAGCGGTATTATTTCGCAAATGGTCATTTATCTTGGTATTTCCCCACAAAAAAATCTTAATTAATTAATACCCTTGTATCCTTAGTTCCATTAGGAAGCGGAATTGCGACGTGTTGCTAACGAAGCTTCGATGCAACTCTGGTTGTCTTTGCTCTTTTGAATATATCATCAACGTTGCCCCACTTTTCATCCAGCATCTGATCAATAGCTACATCATCTCCAAACATGTTCCGGTTATAAACATAAAGAGATGAGGGGTGGAGAGATGTCATGGTACCCTCGTAGATTTGTCGTCGTGTCACGACAACATCACGGAAGGCATACTGTCGGCAATGCCCTGAGAAATTGGTATCATCCGGTTGCTGCACGCCGGAGTGACTAACGGGACACAATATTGGATGTCTCTCCTTCGTCCATTTGTTTTCAAGCTAATAATATCCCAAATCAAACTCTAAAATGGGTTCAAACTCAGATGAATTTTCATCAACCCCTTTGAAAAAATAAAACAAGTCCTGCATGTCCTCCGCCATATCATGTTAGAGAAGCAAAAGAAAGATGAAGGAGGAAAGGGGGGATTGAGAATTGTTCCTGTTCAAGGAACTTACAAAGAATACAATAGGAAATTAGGGTGAGTAATAAAGACTGGGGATGACAGCTGGCACGCACGTGCTTCCGTCAACGTCCTGAGAATGGACACTTGGTCTCTTCCGGCTAACCTGCAAAACAAGCAAAGGTGACTAACCCGGGGGATTTTCGGGAAAAGCCCCTCCGATGCTTAAGTCAGCAAAGAGACCTAACTGAAGGTCGAGCAAGCTAGATGTAAGTGCTAGACTATACTCGGTGGGTTCAGAATTAGATACCTGGAGTGGGCTCACCAACTCCCTTTTTATAGGGTTTGGTGAGGTTGACTGTTGGTGTTTTTCCCAATGTGGGACAAACTTTTAATATTTAAACAATGTGGGACAGAAGTCTGGTATATGTCAGACTTTGTCTCGTGAGACTTTGTCTCGTATCCCATTGAGGATGCCCTTATTTTGCAGGTATGTGGGGCCCACATGCCTCCCTTCTTCGGGCTAAGGTGGGACCTACTAGGTGCCACGTGGCGCCTGGCCATTGGGCAGGGACAATTAGCCCCACGCTTGATACTTATACCGAGGACCGAGGGAGGTTAGGTGTCAAGCGGAACCATGCTCAACCCTCCCGGCCTGGTTATGCGCCTTTCGAGCCTATAAGGCTGAAGGTACCCGGTCCGGGATTTAGTCAAGTAGCCGGTCAGGCTGCTTGTTCGATGGTCACAGACCAACGGCCGTGCCGAGACAGTGCTCCCGATAGGGGGAAAGTGACTTTGGCGATGGCTTGTTGAGTTTGAGTATAGCCCCTCGGTGAGGGGGGCCAATTTCTGATGTATTGTCTGGTGAAGGAAGTTAATAAACCTTATGATAACTTATGATGACAGTAAGGGCCGTAGAAGGTCCCCGAGGGGCTGATAAGCCCCAAGTTACCCGAGCCCCGAGGGCTAATGAGCCTCGGTAACTGAAGATTCCCGAGGGGCTAATAAGCCCCCAAGCCACTTGAGCCCCGAGGGCTAATGAGCCTCGGTAACTAAAGATTCCCGAGGGGCTAATAAGCCTCAAGCTACTTGAGCCCCGAGGGCTAGTGAGCCTCGGTGTTAGGGGACACCATTCCTTACATGTCCGTGGGTACTAGACTTGTAAATCAGAAGCTTTGTTCCCTTGATTCCCGAGGGTGTTAGCCTCGAGAAAAAGGAAACTCATTCCTTGGATTCCCGAGGGTACTATCATCGGGAAAAGGAGAGCTTATTCCTTGGATTCCCGAGAATACTAGCCTCGGGAAAAGAAAGCTTATTCCTTGGATTCCCGAGGGTATTATCATCGGGAAAAAGAAAGCTTGTTCCTTGGATTCCCGAGGGCACTAGCCTCGGGAAAAGGAAAGCTTGTTCGTTAGATTCCCGAGGGTGCTATCCTCGGGAAAAGGAAAGCTTATCTCTTGGATTCCCGAGGGTACTATCCTCGGGAAAAGGAAAGCTTATCTTTGGGATTCCCGAGGGTACTATCCTCGGGAAAAGGAAAGCTTGTTCCTTGGATTCCCTAGGGTACTAGCCTCGGGAAAAGGAAAGCTTGTTCCTCGGATTCTCGAGGGCACTAGCCTCGAGAAAAGGAAAGCTTATTCCTTGGATTCCCGAGGGTGCTATCCTCGGGAAAAGGAAAGCTTATCTCTTGGATTCCCGAGGGTGCTATCCTCGGGAGAAGGAAAGCTTATCTCTTGGATTCCCGAGGGTACTATCCTCGTGAAAAGGAAAGCTTATCTCTTGGATTCCCGAGGGTACTATCCTCGGGAAAAGGAAAGCTTGTTCCTTGGATTCCCGAGGGCACTATCCTCGGGAAAAGGAAAGCTGTTCCTTGGATTCCCGAGGGCACTATCCTCGGGAAAAGGACAACTTGTTCCTTGGATTCCCGAGGGTACTAGCCTCGGGAAAAGGACAACTTGTTCCTTGGATTCCCGAGGGTACTATCCTCGGGAAAAGGAGAGCTTGTTCCTTGGATTCCCGAGGGTACTGGCCTCGGGAAAAGGAAAGCTTGTTCCTTGGATTTCCGAGGGCACTAGCCTCGGGAAAAGGAAAGCTTGTTCCTTGGATTCCCGAGGGTACTAGCCTCGGGAAAAGGAAAGCTTGTTCCTTGGATTCTCGAGGGTACCAGTCTCGGGAAAAGGAAAGCTTATTCCTTGGATTCCCGAGGGTACTAGCCTTTGGAAAAGGAAAGTTTATTCCTTTGATTCTCGAGGGTACCAGTCTCGGGAAAAGGAAAGCTTATTCCTTGGATTCCCGAGGGTACTAGCCTCTGGAAAAGGAAAGTTTATTCCTTTGATTCTCGAGGGTACCAGTCTCGGGAAAAGGAAAACTTCATTAATTTTTCATAAGTGTGGACGACTGCAGACACCCAAATGTGTCTCCCCAAATGAGTA
>SNQN01007217.1:13899-34497 GCA_008642245.1 Bassia scoparia | reverse complement strand
AAGTATAAAACCTTCTCTTCTCTAGCACCCAAAAAGCGAGTAGAAATCACTTCACCTYCCTCCTTTACCCTTCRACCTACACTTAGCGAATTATCCTACATCAACCATGAAGCAATTCAGRAAAAAAACCCATATATAAGCAGMAATCAATTCAACACCACACAACACTGACCATATAACATCTCGAATCAATGTCAGGCAGCCGCCCACTCGATTTTTCACCTTCATAAACCAATTCATCCTCAATTGAAGAATCATTATTCTACACATGCAACTTCAACATATTAATGCTCAAACATTATTCTACACAACTATTAACAATGTATTGTAATAACAACCAATTAAGTACCAACAAACCTCATTTGATTTCCTCCTTCGATTCTTAACCACATTAGCATTTACTTTCTTCCCTAAACATTCAAACACAATTTTTCAAAAACATTATAATTAACATTGTAATTAGTGTATAAGATAATACCATACAAAATCACAAAGWTTACATCTTCATTCAGTGATAATGATTCATTAAATCACAACCCATAATTCATCAAATTAACATCATATACCATATCAAAATCCCCAACAACGGAACAAAATTCATTAATAATGAAACAACAAAAATAAGGTTTGTTTCCATATAAGAACCTATAATCATACACTATAACACACATAAAACATCCAGCTAAAACCCACTTTTGAATGCACAAGAAAATGGCAACATACAACAATATGATAACCATCAATATAGCAGGCARAAACCACCTTTAGAAAACATTGTAACATTCACAAAACTAACTCGTTAGTCTGCTGTAAATTGAGCCATGAAACCAGAATTTACAACCCTATATAAGCCATGAATTACAACAGAATTTCCCACCAACACACAACAGCAATATCACGAGTCTTATGAACTCTAAAAAAAGTCTATCAAGTCCTTAAAAATTGCAGCAACATACAACAATAACAAGGTAGGAGCATAACATTAATAACATAACACACAGTTCTTATACACATGCAATTCATAATCAAGGCCATCAAACAACTCATAACAATCATTCTTCTACACATGCAATTCATAATAATACAATTCCAACTCATAACAATCCATTCTTCACTAAGTCGACTCTAACAAAACTAATACATTCAAAATCAAATAAACTAACCAAGTAAAACCTATTTAACAATCAACATCAACCTTCCGCATCACATTTCATATACTACATGCAATTCAATATCATACAATCCAACACAATAACAATCAACATTTTACACTTCATTTCGAACTCAAAACAACAACTACGCATTTCGCTCGATTTCGAACCCAGACGAAGACGACGACGAACACTAAAACCAATAACTTACCCGGACACACGAACTCCACCGAAGAACGCAGCCATTGCCCGCCGACTACTCGTCGAAGTCTGGCCGCACTGTCTCAACGTCTCCTTACTTGTATTTTTGAAGAGAGGTTGCTTGCTTCTGCGTTGAAAAATCACCACATAAATGGCTTGTTTTGTTTCACGATTTCCATATTCCCTCAACAAGCAGCGAATGACAAAGCCGGAGATCCACACACAATCCAATAGTGGGTCTATCACGCCTCGAAGTATGTCTAATCCAATGTCCATAAAAAACAAAGGAGTAAACAAAATACTAAAAATTATTTCCTAGCTAAACTCATTAAACAGAACTAGAAAAATAAAAACCAAATTAAGCTATTGAATTCACGTAACAAACCTAACAGATAATGCATACGAATCTAACATATAAATATAATACAAACATAAATGCCTATGTTGAAAACTCTGCCATAAACACTTTTTTGTGGGGGAAATACAAAAAAATTCAGTTTGTTGGAAAAAATTAATGATTTCGGCAAAAGAGTCCATTTTCTGGTGACTCGCGGAATGGCGTGCTTCTTGTCTGTCCCCACCTCCTTGACCTCACGAAACACTCTTTCACTTCTTTACTCACACTGACTCACACATCCCTATCTCTCTCTCCCCCAAATCATCATTCACCTCTCCATCAAATCACATCTCACTTTGTAATTGCGCCTTTGCTCTGATACACAGGTGAAAGATAGTCTCTTCTTTTTATTATTAATTTTTCTCCTATCATAGTTGTCGTGTTAAATTTGGGTGATCAATTGTGAAAATGTTATCTTGTTACAAATAATCATAATAATTAACCCTTTGCTTGTTTTTTACATGTTCTTGTTGCTTTAATAATCCATAAAGATGACAATGTGTTGATATGGCTGTTTGCTATTGCCTGTTATTATATGTTTTATTTATAGCTTGCATTTATTCTGGATTCTTATTGTATGATAGGATTAAAGTAGCAGTAAATGCAAGCAATAAGTAAACAAGCAGCCAAATACTTAATGATTAGGTATGTAACTTGAAATAATCATCGGGGATGTTTTGTGAAGAAAAGGGACAAATTGTATGTTGCATCGCCACCCACCTGCACTGTCAAGCCTCTGTGGTGTGCTGGGCGGGAGCTGGATCAAAGAGCAAGAGTTAGATAAACATATCTATTAAACTCCAATATCCGCAAAAAATTGAACTCCTGCATTGTGTGTTAAATATACAAGAGCCCCAGATGAAGCTTGATTAATGTCTGAGGTATTTTGGTATGGACTTGATTGCATGAGTGTGAGCTAGGATGATTACATTTCATTATTGTTACATAGACCACCACAATGATCGTGTGTAACTAGAGTAAGCAGAGAGATCGAATCAGTGGCTTAAATCCAGATCAGGATATTAGTTGAGTGGATTGATAGATGACATGAAAAACAAAGTGTGATGAGATGGTATGAGGAGTAGAAGGCAATGGTGATTTGCGTGACAGAGTGGCACTCATGATTAGTGCCCAAGGTAAACAACCCAAGAAGCCAATCCACAAATAACCAACACACAAAAAAGCTCCAAACAAAAAACCCAGACAAAAACTTCCTATCAAAAAAGCCCAAAAAAACCGCTAAGTAACTGTTTAAGCAAAAGCAAATGTCATACAATGGAAAAATTGAAAGCAGAGTTGTTCTTGATTGTATAGGAAACATCTAGATAATCTAGACTCTCAAACGCTGAAAGTAGAGGAAGAGAAATAACCACCACAAAGGGATAAAACACCCCCAAACACAAACAGATCTTGAAAGAGGTGACCTACGCGCTCAACTCAACCACAACACAATCAATCTAAACAAATATAAGCAGTTAGAGGACCGGAGTAACAAACATTCAATTAATAGGCAATGTTGAACGGGAACGAATTGAATGAGATTCAGGGAAGGGAAGCTTACATGAGAGTGATAGGAGGCAGATGTTTGAGAAATTCAACCCAAATCTGTTTAAGGGTAAATAACCTTGAAAGTGTTTCAATTGATATATAGTGAAGTAAGTGAAGTTTAAACAGATGCATAACAAGAGGGTATTACTACTACACTTCATTATGGACATAGGAGATAACATCATACACAAGAACAATGTTCAATGTGAAGGTAATAGAAAGCAAGCTTCTAAGTGAATTTGAGCATCAAGTAACGTAGTTAGGATTATAAGATACATGTCATAATAAAACTTGGAGTACTTACATATTTCAAATGAATCTTAAGCATACTGTGTGTCCAAAATAAAAACAGCCAAAATCACCTCAGATATGTTGATAGTATTTAAGGATTGGAGGCTACATTAGTGCATTGAAAGCACACCAATGAGTAGAGACAATCAGGATGAAATTGGAATTACAAAGTTACTATGCCAAGAAGCTAGCCCATGAACATCATGCAGGCAAGGATACATTTTGGATATCCAATGCCCATATCAAGTCATGAAGGATCTTCGCATATGTGGTTGGACAAGTGTTGACAGCCTCCTCCATCTGTTCCATAGATTCTACATGTGCCTGCAACCATGTAAGGAAGGTTTTATACAAGGATGCAGGCACATTTTGGGAGTTGATGGCTGCCATCTCAAAGGAATATGGAGTGGTGTGATGTTGACTACTATTGGGAAGGATGGGAACAACTATTTGTTCGCAGTTGCACGGGCAGTTGTGGAGGTAGAGAACAAGGAAACATGGGAGTGGTTCTTGACTCTTCTGAACAATMACCTGAGCAGTGTCAAGGAGTCTTTGGTGTGGGTTCATGAGAATGATGAAATGGTGTTTATGAGTGACAGGTAAAAAGTAAGGTTCAATCTCATGTATTTTTCAATTCCTTAAATACRTGTTGTTTTCCATTAGTCCTTGTTGCTCTTTTGTTAAATGTTTCATATATGCAGGGCTTACTTCAAGCATTCAAATCAGTTATCCCCTATGCCGAGACCAGATATTGTTGTAGGCACATCTWGGAAAACTTCAAGCTCAAATGGTCTGGTGAACTCTTCAKAAACACCTTCTGGACAGTTGCAATTGCAAGTAAAAAAGGTAAACTCTTAGGCTTTTCAGCCTACCTYACAGAACTACTCTATAGGTTTGACTAATTAAACTTCTAATGTTAATTGACGCGGAAAGAGTTTGATCAACATATGGAGGCAATCAAGTTCTTAGATGTTTCTGACTACAATTGGCTAAAAAATATTCCTCCAAAGCATTGGAGTAGGCATGAGTTCAATACAAAGACTAAGAGTGCAATGTTGCTGAACAATGTGTGTGAAAGTTTCAACAATGTGCTGAGGAAGGTGAGGGATATTCCAATCCRAACCATGATGGAATGGCTTAGGAGATATGTGATGAAGAGAGCATTTACAAAAAGAGAAGGGTTGGCTAAGTATGAAGGAAAGGTGATGCCTGCAGTTGTGCAACAAGTGGAGAAGACAGCTCTTGAGGCCAGAAACTGCTATGAGACACCTGCCTCACTCAATGAATGGGAGATTCAACATGACAAGGACACTTGGGTGGTTAAAATCAAGGAAAGAAGTTGTGGCTGCAACAAATGGGATCTAACTGGGATCCCATGTTGCCYTGTCATCAAAGCCATACAAAAACTGAGAGGGGACCCATTAGATTATGTGTATAAGGATTACATTAAAAAGGCCTATTCACTAGCATACTCACCAAAGTATCATGCACTTCCTGGGCCAAATCAATGGGACCAAACACCACATGTGCATCCTTTACCACCAGATTTCAAAGAGCAGCCTGGAGCCAAAACTGAACAAAGAAAGAAGGAGAAAGGAGAGGCCTATTCGACCAACGACGTTACCGACCGAAATTCGGTCGTGACAACGATCGGATTAAGATCGTTGGTAAAAAAATCACCGACCGAAAAATCGGTCGGTGCCACATCACCCGACCAATTATCAGTCGGTAAGGCTACTTTCCCTAAAATAATTGAGAGGAAAATCCTTACGACCCGAATTGCGGTCGGTAATACCGACCGATTTACTTCGGTCGCTAAAGGATTTTTATATAAATTACCGACCGAAAATCAATCGGTTAAATTATATTTGGAAAATAATAAAAAAAATGAACTAGAAAGTTGCCTTGTCAGACAAATTTCTAATCCATTAAACAACTACATGTATGGACCCTTCGTTCACAAGAAATAGAAAATTTATATATTTCTATACAAATAACATTATATAAAATATGTACATTGAAATAGAAAAATTTATATATTTATATACTCTAAAAATAAAATTCCTAGATCTATACAAACAACTGAAATCTACACATTAAATTAAAATCTATAAATCTAAAAACTTCTCCTTCACAAAAAAATCTTTAAATACAAAACTAAATATTATGTAAAGAGTATTAAAAAATCAAGAAAATATGAAAAATATGAAAATTCTAATGCAAGGATTAAACAATATTTTCAATATTTATTACTGAAATTACAAAAAAACGAAATTGATCATCTCAAAAAATAAAAAAACAACAAAATGAAAATCAGAAAAAAAAACGAAAAAATCCAAGAAAATAAAAAATCAAAAAAATTTGAATGAAAAAAACACCAAAATCTGGAAATCGAAAAAGAAAATAAAAAGACAGAGTGAATATAAAACTTAGAATAAATTTGTAAAATCAAACAATTGCAAAAAAACAAAAAATTAATCCATAAAATCTGAAAAATCGAAAAACACCCAAAGTCCCAAACAAGAAAACCACTCATCCAAAAAACGATTTTTTGACAAAAAAACGAATTTTTGGACCAAAAAACGTTTTTTTTTTACAAAAAAACGAAAATTAATCAGAAAATCCAAGATTTAACGAAAATCAGAAGAAAAATTAATCAAAAAATCCTATATCTAAACCGAAAATAGAGTAGGATTAAAAAAAGTAAAGAAAACCAAAAATTCGAAAATAAAATAAAATCGAAATAAAAAACAAAAAAATCTAAAAAAATAATTAAAAAAACAAAAATTCGAATACAAACAATCAAATTCAAAAATAGAAAAAATACCAGAAATTCGAAATTAAAAAATCAAAATAAAAAAACAAACACAAAAACGAAATGAAATTAAACGAAAAATCAAAATTCAGAATATGTTTGAAAAAAGTAAAATGAAAAATCAAAAAATAGTTTTAAAAAACAAACACAAAAACAAAATTAAATGAAAAAAATTGAGATCTGAAAAAAAAAAGATAAAAAACAAAAACAAAAACAAAAACTAACCTATAGTGGCGGCGGTTGTGGGTCGCACGGTTGGTGGCAGTAAGGCTTGTGGCGAGCATTGTGTGTGCCGGTGTATCTCGAGGGGCACAAAAACCTAGATCTAATTTTTAAAGAGAATTTGAGAGAAAAATCACAAAACGAAACAAAAAAAACATAAAAATTAGAAAAAACCAAAAAATTGAAACAAATAACAAGTGAAGTGTAGGAATTCGAATTTGAGGAAAAAGCTAGGGGTAGAGGGACGAAAGGAGAAGAGGATGAGAGGAACCCAAAAATAAAAAAGGAGAGAGAGGGGAAGTCAGTGAGAGAGGAAGAAGAGGAGAGAGAGTGTAGGTGATTGAAAGAGGAGGAGAGAGAGTGAGTGAAGGGTAGGAAAAGATCAGGAAAAAGGTGTGGGCCCGGATCAAAGGACAAGAAATGAGAGGTGAGGGTTGTACTTATAAGGTTGTTCGTATTTTTTTTTAATTTAAAAGGTATCACGACCAATTAATCGGTCGTGTCACCTTCTTAAGGAGGTCTTATTTCGCACCAAAAAAAACGTACCGACCGATTTTATCGGTCGTATTACCGACCAATTTGGTTTCAGTCGGTTATCAATTAAGTTTCGGTCGGTAAATCCTCATCGACAGGTTTCGGTCGGTGTCGGTCGATATCGCCAACCAAAAACTTTTCGGTCGGTAAATTCGGTCGTCCTTAGGCAAATTTCTTGTTGTGAACCTAAGGAGTCCCAACAGTCTTGAAGAAAAGAAAGCAGTACCATTGCTCTAAATGTAGTGGTACTGCCATAACAAGGCTCTATGCAGGCCCAAAACCACTGCAGAAAGACCACAATCTCGACCACAATCTCAACCACCACCTAAACCTACACCCAAACCTAGAGGAAGCCCAAAGAAGTCAGTGCAGCAACTAATCCAAAGAAAAGTGCAACAAAGTCCAAGGCAAAAGGTCAATCTCAACTCTCACGTGCAGGTTAGCCAGACCTTCCCTGCTTCCGAAGCTCCTGCTACATGAATTCAAAATTGTTATGTCTCAAGTGATGTTCTGTGTTTGTAGGAGAACTTTAATATTTTGTCATTAGTGTAGTAATGGTCGGATTATGTGTTAAATCCATTTGTATGTCAGCTGATGTCATTTGAATATGGTTGAGTTGTTTTGGAAACTTTGGCTTGTGAACACCTAAGTTTGAGTTGATTATCGAATAAACTATTTTTATGTATGCAACTTAATGTTTTTGTCATCCATTGTTTGTGAACAAATCCTTTTTACTTAAATTTCAACAAAACATTACACACACCAATTCACTACTACACCACTAAACATTACACACACCCAATTCACTACTACACCACTAAACATTACACCAACCAATTCACTACTACACCACTACACATCAACCTAAGATCCTAGTCACAACACACCAAACCACTGCAGAAACAACAACACCCACAATAAACCTAAACAAGCCATTAAAAATCCCTGCTAGAACAGTCCTAACATCCTCCAAAAGCCTGGAGGTGCCACCCTTCTTGAGCCATGATATCGTCAGCAACTTGATCCATCCTTCTTGCAAGGCTGACATTCTCAGCCACCAAAGCCTTCTTCTCCTCAATCAGCTTCAAAATCATCACCCTCTGCCATTCTGATCCTTCTTCATCAAGCCAAGCAAACTTCCTACAACCTTTGACAGTGGATTTTGGATGACTGAACTTGCAAGTTCTGAATTTTCTTCTTGGATTCAAGTCTGACCAACTAGTGAGTACAACATAAGGAACACCACACTTGCACTTCTGTGAGAAATTGATACCACTAGAAGAAGACATCTCCACTATCTTAGGCCTGATTCGGGAAATTAAACAATTAAAAAAACCCAATTCGAAACCCTAATTTAAAGGGAAAATCAAAAATTGAAAATTTACCTTAATTCCCAACTTCAAACCTGCTTCAATTGAAAAATTGAAAGAAAACATTGCTCAGCTTTGAGGGGAAAATGAGGGCAGACAAGAGAGAGAAGTGAATCGGGGAGTGACAATTTTGGGGAAGAATGGAATTTAAAGAAGGAAGGAAAAAATTTTGACTGTTGGAGAAGAAAGAAAGAGGATGCCATAAGAAAGAGAAGAAAGAAATAGGATGCGAGTGGGGGAGAAAATTGGAAGCTGCAGGTGACAAACATGCGCATGGTCAATGCCTGAAAGTAGACTTTTTAGCCGAAAATTGGTCACTTGYTACCTTAAGACAAAACTTAAATTTTSTTTGGTATTTCCCCACATAAAATATTTATGGCGGTATTATTTCACAAAATGACACATTTTCTTGGTATTTCCCCACAAAAATTCTAAACTATTAAATTTTAAATTTAAAAACATTACAAATTAAAATTGAAAAAATCTTCTAGAAACTACCGGATAGGTTCATCTGATGTAGATCAACATAAAAAAAATAAATTATAAGATACAAGATAGACTTCTTAGAAAAGCGAACTTCGGGTAACAAATATAATATTCGCATTTTCTTTCTATCTATATAAATAACATAAATATTGTCACTGCTTTATATTTCACGTACTCTTCAATTTTTGTGTTTTACCATTCTTCTAAGAATATTGCATAGAGAGAGAATACATTTATGAAATAACCCAGCTATGAAAGGTAAGAAAATAAGTTTTATCCAACTTTTTTATATACAAATGTAAATTAAAACTCTGCCACTCAATTAAAAAAATTATAAATTAGTTAAATTCTGTAACAAATTTTATCTATCATTATCATTATAATAAAATTTAACGGATTTAATTATAGAATAATCTTAGAAAGTAAATTTAATAAAATTGTGCATCGCACATGAACTAACCTAATGTTATTTATAACTCAAAATGTACAAAAGACAAAAGGTCTATTTGTTCAACTTATTTTTAGAAAAAAAATCAAATAAAAAAAAAGTTCAGATAAGAAAAATAAGTTGAAAAGAACACGTTTATTATTATTCTCTCTCACAAAAACACTTTAGAAAAAATAAGATAAGTTGAGTTCAGAAAATAAGTTCAGATCAGATAAAAAAAGTTCAGATCAAATAAAGTAAGTTACGATAAGTTCAAATATGTAAAAATAAGTTGAATAGAACAGACCAAATGATCTCTACAACCAAAGAATGTATAATGTTCTAGGAGTATAATAAAATTTAAACTCATTTTTGCACACTTAGGCCCTGTTCTCGACAACTTATTTAGATAAGTTTCAGTAAAAATAAGTTCAGGTCAGTAGTAATAAGTTCAGTTAGTAGCAATAAGTTCAGTTCAATAAAAATAAGTTCAGCTCAGTAGCAATAACGCCAATAATTCAGTTCAGAAACTAAGTTCAAACCTTACGAAATTTGTAAGGTTTCAGTAAAAATAAGTCCAGTCCAATACCAATAAGTCCAGTTCAGTAAAAATAAGTTCACTTCATACTAATAAGTTCAGTTCAGCAAAATTCAGTTAACGAGAAACACACTTTATGTAAATTTAGGTTTTGTTACGAGTAAATTGGGTTGTTAATTAGAGTAATTTCATATAGTGAAATTCATCACAGCAAACAATATCTATGTATATATTAAAATAATTTGTGATGACTTGTGTAAAATTAAAAAAAAAAATATCAACAAATGCGTAGATCAACTGGTAATGAAGTTATTATATATTAACTCAATTTCCCGAGTTTATAACTTAGGATGTAGAAGTATATATCAGGAAAACTTTCTTCAATCGGATCTAACATGACTCGAATAATGAATTAGTCCATTCATAAATGGTTCAGAAAACAACTTAAGTAAATCTAAAAAGAAATTGATAAAGAGAGAAACTCTCAAAAGAGAAATTGAGCAATGAAGACATAGTAAAGAATCCAAATAAATATTATTAGAATTAGAAAGAACAAAGGACCTTCATATGCCTCCTCGTAGAAAAGGGCAATAAAAGGAGGAAAATGGAGCATCAGACTCACAAATCTTGCATTATTAAACATTAATTAATTTGATTTGATTTAAAATTAATTGAGTTTTAATAGAAACACATTCAACACTTGTTTCTCTTTCTTCTTTGATAAAGACTTGTACTCTCGTTTTTCTTCCTTCTCTCTCTCCCTCTTCTCTCGTGAACCAAGCTTACTCTCTTTACTCTCTTTACTCTCTTTACTCTCTTTAACCCACTATCACACACTCCCTATTTTTCTTTTTTTCTTTTATTTAAATCTTTTCAGTCAAACAATAAGCTTGAAATTCCATAGTTTGCACTTACTTATACTCTCTTTCTCTTTTCCCCTTTTGGTGAAACCCTAGAAAACCCATGAATTGCTTTGATTTGCCCTCTTCTTGGTTTCCCATTAACAGATTTGGGCTTGAATGTAAGTTTTTGGGGTTCAATTTGATTTCCCTTTTTTGCTGATTGATTTTTGTTCAGTTTTTGTGAGATAGGTATTTGTGATTTTTCTTCRGTTCACTGAAAAATGTCATCTTTTTGCAGGTTAGCTTGGATTCCGATTCATGGGTTTGGTTATAAAGGTATGTGTAACTTGTTTAGCAGATGTGGGTTTGATGTTATAAGTTATTTTAAGTTGATTTGACGGTCCAATTTTTAATTTTTAAGCTGAGAAGTAGTGTAGCGAAAGTGGGGCGTTTTTAGTTTGTGTAGTGTTTGGTGAAATTTGTGTGGTAAAGTGGGTATGGTAGGCAAAGAGGATGAAGCTAGTTCATGGGGTCAGTATCAAGTTTGTAATAATGCCTCCAAAAAATTCTGGAGGTCAGCTTCATGGTCTTCATCTAGAACTGCTGTCCACAATCCTGATATTGATGATAAAGATAACATTGATCCGAATGGGATCCCAGGTAGTAATGGGGTCCAAGCGCGGAGGTTCCCTGCTCCGTTAACTCCCCGTTCCCAACAGAATTGTAAGGCTAGATCATGTTTGCCGCCATTACAACCACTCGCCATTGCTCGAAGGAGCTTGGACGAATGGCCTAAGGCGGGTTCAGATGATATAGGTGAGTGGCCTGGACCGCCCACTCCAAGTGGTAGGGATGTGAATAAGGGCACGGAAAGGTTGAAGCTTGATATGTCAGCAATACAAACGAATGTCGATAGGAATGGAGGTTTTGTTAAGAAGGATAAGATTGCTTTCTTTGACAAAGAATGCTCTAAGGTGGCGGAGCACATATATCTAGGTGGCGATGCTGTTGCTAAGGATAGGGATATACTGAAAAAGAATGGGATTACCCATGTGCTCAATTGTGTAGGTTTTGTGTGCCCTGAGTATTTTAAAACTGATTTTGTTTATAGAACATTGTGGCTTCAGGATAGTCCTTCAGAAGATATAACTAGCATACTTTATGATGTCTTTGACTATTTTGAAGATGTTCGAGAGCAGAAAGGAAAGGTTTTTGTACACTGCTGTCAGGGTGTATCTCGGTCTACATCACTAGTGATTGCATATCTTATGTGGAGGGAAGGGCAGAGCTTTGATGATGCATTTCAGTATGTGAAAGAAGCTAGGGGTATTGCTGACCCAAATATGGGTTTTGCTTGCCAACTGCTTCAATGCCAAAAAAGAGTTCATGCCTTTCCACTCAGTCCAAGTTCATTATTAAGAGTTTACAGAATTGCACCTCATTCTCCATATGACCCTTTACATCTTGTCCCAAAAATGTTGAATGATCCGTCTATTTCAGCCTTCGATTCTAGAGGTGCATTTATAGTTCAAGTACCTTCTGCGATTTATGTTTGGCTTGGCAAGCATTGCGAAGTATTAATGGAGAGGGAGGCGAGAGGTGCTGTGTCTCAGATTGTGCGGTATGAAAGAGTACAGGTGCCTGTCCATGTAATTATGGAAGGTGAGGAGCCATCCTTCTTCTGGGATATCTTTTCTGATTTTTTGTTAGATAAATGCGCTAATAGTTTGAAGAATGGCGATAATAAGATACAACCTGGCGAGAGGAAAGTAGACTCGTATGATGTAGATTTTGAGGTCTTTAAAAAGGCGATCAAGGGAGGTTTTGTGCCGGCTGTTGCATCTTCAGAGGCTGATCATGAAACTCATCTGCCTGCACGGGAGAATAGTTGGAGTGTCTTGAGGCGCAAATTTGCCTCTGGCCATATGAAGGATTTTGTCTTTGCTCCCAAATTGTTTATGAATAAGCTTCACTCAGATTCTAAGCTAAATAATCATGGAGATAGTATTCTTTTAAATAACTTACGTCTGTCTGATATAACGCTGGCGCCCTCATCAACCTCATCCCCTTGTTCCCTTTCATCAGCATCATTATCATCTTTTTCATCACCTCATCTTTCTCCAGACTCCATCTCRTCTGATTCAAGTAATAACTCGAAGTGTTCATTAGAGTCTCCATTGGAGTCACCATTGTTACTGTCACCGGCTATATCTGCAATTTCTGACATGTCTCTTCACTCAGCTAAAACTTCTGTGAATGTATCAAACCATCCAGGGTACATTGAGGTTAACTTTGGCTCAAATCCTTTAAGATCCACCAACTTACCTTCCAGAAGATCTCCTTTGTCTCTTGCAGAGCGTAGAGGTAGCTTATCCAGATGCCTGACTTTGCCAATTGGTGCTGGTGATGGTAGGGTGCAAGAATCTCCCAAAGAGTTCTTTGTTGATAGACAAGATGATAACATAAATGATAATTCCTGTATTTCATTTGAGTTGGACAAGGGAGGGATGATTGCAGATTGCAAGAAGACTTCAACTGAACAGGATTGTTCTGATAAATTAGCAAGAAAAGGTGGTTCCCTCCAAAAGGATCCTTCTTTAATAAGTGTTTGTGATAAATGGAGAGGAAATTCTACTCCAAGTGTAGGTGCAGGAGTCGTGACAGTGGTTTCCATGAGTTGTGATCCAGAGCGACCTTCTGTTTACCGCTTTCCGAATCTGGAGAAGGTATCAGTATCAGGAGCTTGTGAGCTTGATTCAAGTTCAGCTTTTATTGTCATCGTTCCAGGGAACGTTACATGCCCTACCAAGGTATCAAACGTATATCTTTGGGTTGGCAAGTGTTACAAATTTAGTCAAAGTCAAGTTCATGCAAATAGGAAAGTAGGTGATGTAAATTCAACTGACTGGAAGCAAGTAGGTTCAGATGTCCTGTCTCGCATGGGTCTCCCTGAGGACACCAATATTAAGGTATTTTATTTCTAGTTCTCATCTACATTAATATWGATGATTTTTAAATCTAAGGTGTTATACWATCCATAATTAGCCTTTTTGATTTACAGTTAAATAAAAATTGGAATAGTTGGATGCTTGAATCAGCTGGTTTGAAATCCCTATGCAAATGGGAATGTTAGATTTTTTGGTACTAGAGTGCTCAAATCTTAGCGTATGATATTTCATATTTGCATGAGTTCCTTTTTTTGTTCTTAAATTATGTCTGTTCTTACAGGGTATGGTTGATCTATGATTGATCTTTGATCTTTCAATTCACTATTGATATAAGAAGACAATTGACTAATTCCATCACTTTCTGGTTTTTATTGGTTCCGTTGTTATATCCTCAATCAAAATGTAAATCCAATTTTGTGAGAGTTTATTGGTTCAAAATGAGGTACATGCTGGCATCACCTCCGCGCAAAATAGAAGAAACTGAGCTTATTGCTTACATTTTATTGAGAGCAATGAGGTAAATGCAGAGGTAAATTGAGCGTACACTTTCTGGTTTTTATTGMTTCCGTTGTTATATCCTCAATCAAAATGTAAGCTCAATTTACCTCTGCAATTGTGAGAGTTTCTTCTATTTTGTATGGCATCACCTCTTCCTTTGGCTGTGCTCTTATTCTGACTGATCTGAATGCCATTATTGAACAGTGGAATTTTTTTGTTGTCCCTAAATGTCAACAGAAAAAATTAGCGATTGCCTTTCCCCATTTGACTGATAATTGCTTTGTTTTTGGTATTCTGAGATAGTTGGATACATGAAACTGTCATCTTTTCAGCCATCAATATCCACACAGGGCCACAGGCAACAGCTGCGCTTAAGGTTTTCTAATCACAAGGATAGATGCTGACCAAGCAAATTAAGGTGGGGTGGGGGTAAACCACGCATATTTTATCTCACAGAGACTAGGACACCAAAAATTTAGGTCAACTTTTACATTAACCTGGARTGGCAACACAATGTCTGTTTTCCAATCATGTGTCAAGTTTTAAATAAATTTTGAAATTTTGGAGGTTAATGCGGTGTTTAATGTRGGGACTTCCATTTTAGAACAGTTGCTGTACTTGTAGGTTGACTTTWATAATTAAGGAAAATGGAATTTTGTGGGAATTTATAACTGTGTGGTTGCTTCATTGACTTCAAAAGTTAAAATTGAAGTCGAAATTCAGGAGCATTAACCCACTGTCCCACCCTCTCCTTGATCATTTACTATTCTCAAATAAATTCTTAAGAAAGGCAAATTCCCATATACCTACTAAATTATGAGACAACAAGGGAAGTAATTTCTAGTGGACTTWCATTGACTTGGATGACAATGAAAGTAGCAACTAATAACCACTATGTATGTTGTAATTTAATGTGTTTCTGTTCTTGAGATATTTGAAAGTCTCATGATTGTTGTGAGAATGTCAAATATTTGATTATAGCGGTTGTGTCATGATGCAGCTGAAAGGTGAAAAATGTGGTTGGCCTGTCTGTTTCCTACCTTATATACTTCCTGCCTCATTTACTGTAATATTTTTGTCTAGCAAGTGACTAATCAGTAATCACTGCTATAAGCTCTAATTACGTTATTACAATTTTTATGTGTATAACTGCACTATGTCAAATGGACCCTGTCAAAATTTTAAAAGAACAATACACCAAAATGAACAACAGTACTTTTATGCAATATCTTATTCTTTGGATTTGCATGAATATCCATATTAAATTCTATTAATATGAAACCCATGTGAATATAGAGCATGCTCATTGTGGTTCTCACATGCATTTGCCCTTTCATGACCAAACTCTTTCTGTTGGAGAGAGTATTGTGTACATCTGTTTTATTAATCTGAAGCACTGTCTCTTTGCTAGGAGATTAAACCGCTTTCTAGTGCTTTTTTAAAATCAGGTCAATATTAAGATAGTATAAAAGTAAGAAGGATACTGGAAAGTTGAGCTATGTTTGTGTGCTTTTGGAGCAAATAATTGGAAAATTGAGCTCTGTTAAMAAGACCCAAAAAGGTGGTTAAAAAATAGATTTAAAAAGAGAGATTCATGGAAGGCTCCTTTATCGATTTTACATAATTATTGTTTGTATAAAATCTGTCTTTTATATTAATAGAGACCAGATAGAAGGAAAAGCTTTAAATTTGAAACTATTTTAATTATTGAAGTTAAAGCCTAAAGGTTCCAAAGAGCGGAAGAAAGTATGCAAAATTAATGTAAAGATAGATTAATTGTTTTGATTCTAATCTGTGTGATACTGGCATTAGTGGTTCTCTTTAATTGATCATTTTTTGTTTTTCCAGATTATCAAAGGAGGAGAAGAACCGTCAGATTTCCTTGAATGRTTGAATAGATTATAGCAGTATGGTAATAGGGAGAGATCATGCGCATCCATTACATCTTTGTTAGAATTCTTTGAAGAAATATTGCCTCAGAAAAATTTGAGGTATTGATTTTCCCCAGCTCTTTGTTCATCTTATATTAAGTCGTAGAGTGGGATCTACATGTGGACATTTGGCACATAAGATCAAAATCATTGTTTTTATCATTTGTTTTTGGTAAATGATTGTTTTTATTTATTTATTACTCTTAGTGGATTGGTTGAACTTCAGAGGCTTTGTACTGTTTGGCAGTCTGGCACCAAAGCCTTAGTTCCTATTATCGTAGCACCTAAAAAAAGTCCTTATCTTTTAATAGTACTCAATAGTCAGGATTAGTCACTACTCAGAGAAGTGGAAACATAACYAACAAGTGCTGCCTTGATTCATGTCCTTTTGGAACAKAATGAATCTAAAGCATGTAGGCAATCTAGGCATGAGCGTGGCCGAGGGCGAAGTAGCTGAAGAAATGGATTAAGGTGTACAAATATAGGCTAATGCTAAATGATATTTAGTGTTGATGAGATGTGATTATGTGTATATGTTATTGTCTATCTTACCGCTTCTGATTGTTTTAACAATTCTGCTACATTGATCTAATGCACATTACTGACATCGAAATCTGTTTGCAGGCTGCAGTGAGATTACAGGGTCTGCTAACCTGGATGTACAAACTATATTGATGGTGAATTGGAGATGCCCTTAAAATTGTTAAGAAACTTGAGATACTGATTTAGTACAACTGTAGAAGGTCCTTGTATATTCAGAATTGTTGCTTAGAAAAGGTCATTTTTCGGCCGCTTAATGCAAAAGTAATTTATTTAGAGTTCTTCCCTCCATTTTTTCCTTTCATGTACACCCTTTGTATCATTGTCTAGCAATCAAGTCTCTCACTTCCTCCATTTCAATTTAATAAAAACTTTGAAAGAAGTTCGGACACCAAGGCAAAATTTAGAAATTGTGTTTGTAAGGTACAAATGACCTTATTACTCTTATTAATTATGAAGGGAAAAGGGGGAGGTACTATGACTCACCAATTGAAACAAAAATGAAGCATAGAATTGAAAAGTTTACTCAATTTAGAAACAACAATGAAATTTTTCACTAATATGTAACTTCTTTAAATGGAAAATGTTTCCAATAAATTGAAACAAAGGAAATATAATCTTTGGGAGTGTTTGTTTGGAGAGATTAGTGATAAGGATATCAAAACATAAAATTCCCTAATTTGTTGGAGTGGATTGAGATTAAGACCTTTTTCCTCCCATTTAAATAATATGGAGAAGGTTAAACATTGCCTCCATGTTTAGAGGAAAGACAGACATATCAACTTAAACCAGCAATTGAGCTAGCAATTTAGTAGAATGCATTTTTGGGGGTTTCRTAATTTGGTGAACTCCAACAATTACCGTTTCTAATTAATTTGCGTAGCTTGAGGGGACAACTCACGCGATTCTTCAACCATAGTAAAGTCAACTAATTCATAAACAAATAAAGAATTCCAACCATTTTCTAACGTCTTTGCAAAATTTAAGGACAATCTTATTTTTCACGTAGACATCTTCCTCAACTATCATGGAAGCACATTCAAGCTTCTAATAATATCAACATACATGCCTAATAATACAGCTATTGACATGTAGAGCTTATTACTTATAAATTTCATGCTTGATTTTGAGTTTTTTTTTTTTTTTGACAAAGCAGAACATTAAACTTAAATTAACCAAAACCCAAAAAGGAATACAAGATCAAGCTAAACTTAGCCGTTATTAAAATATTGCCTAGAGGCACTAACAGGCACATTACTCACCACACCATCAGCTAGCACATTCTTGGTTACAAAATCAGGGGCATAATCRCAAAAACAAGTCTGATCTACAGCTACCAGATCCATCATAGCTTTCTTGGCCATCWAATCAGCCACTCCATTAGAATTCCTGCCTTCGAACTGAATTAGACAATCTGAACACATTTCCTTCGATACCTTGCATTCATTGAGTATATTAATTAGTTCATGCATATCCAACCTTGATGAACCCAATACCTCCACAAGTTGCTTACAATCAGTGACAATATTGTCACTACATGCGAAATTTTTTGTCTGCACGAGTAACAAGGCTTCTCTAATAGCTAAGAATTCTACGTGTAAAGCTGACTCATCCCTAACATGCTTCCAGTAACTTGACACCCAATTAGAATTGCCGTCCATGACAACTCCTGCTAAACTTGCATTCAAGTCTGTAACCCAAGAAGCATCTACATTGAATTTCATTCTTCCTATAGGAGGAGGAAGCCAACCTTGGACACTATGTGGTACTTGAGCCCTGAGCCATTATCCGAATCATGAGAGTGGGTTTCCCCATTTTCTATCTCTGTAGTAGCCAACTCAGCCGAGCATAGACAAGTTTGTGCTGAAATATTCACTCTATTAAACACCCAACTGTTCCTCCTTTTCCAAAGATGCCAAAGGACAAAGGGCCCTYGCACCTTCCAAGATATATTAGTAACTAGACTGTGATGAGAGCCAAGAATACTAGTGAGCCAAGGGTATCACCTAAGAAATAAAGAAAAAYAGAGTTATAAGTGTCCTGGAAACAAAACTTGCATATTCTTAGGAATTTAAAGAGATGGACATRCGCCCAGGGGAGAGAGGTAGAGGGACAACAGAGATGGTCTTGAGAGTGCTAAAAGGAAGAGAAAAACTCAGCTTACTTAGGTCCCGGTTGCCATTTACCAAGAAATCACTCACTTTTAGCTCCAGATCATTAGGGAGGAAGAAACCATTAATTAGCTCAGACAGAGGATAATAGTCTATCCAATTGTCATTTAACAAGGAAACAGAACTTTCCTCCCCCCAAATCCACCTAGACATTCTGGTGAAGTCCCCCAAACCTTACCAACATTCTGCCAAAAGAAAGACCCTTTCTTAAACCCAGTTGGCTGACCCCTAAACTGCAGGTGCTTAAACCAAATCACTTTGGAGGCCAAATTCTCCTTCATCGAGGTTAGCTTCCAACATTGTTTTAGCCAAAGCACTATAGACACCCAAAAGTGTCTCCTCGAATTGAATAGCCGATGAGGAAAAGTACGACATGTCGAAATAGATTTGATTTCGAGAGTTGCGACAAAAACCATAAACCGTATCCATTTGCACAAGTCGAATTAAAGTTAKGATTGAAATCATACACCGAGAGTCCATTAATAGTCGGAAAGTATTTATTTATATTTATTTTAATTATTTTATATTTTTAGGTTTTTTTCTTTATTTTTAGAATTTTTTTTAGAATATTTTCTATAAGTTATTTCTCTAATTTCCAATTTTCATTTTGTTCTTCTCATATTTTTTGAGTTCGCCAATATTTTTAGATTATTTTTTTGATTTTTCTATGATTTTTACAAGTTTTATAAAATGATTTTCGAAAATAAATAAATTCAAAAATWCTTAGATAAATCCAGATAATTCGGGAATATCTGGAATATGCTAGAAGATTAGTCTTCTCGAACCATAGCATATCCTTTGGCCACCTTCAAGGAGTCGATTGATTCAATCTTCAAGAAGTAAAGCCACCTAAACTTTAAGGTTAGTACATCTCGTTGGTGAACTCAAAAATGACTCATCTTCTATCTCTTCCACATTACCTCCAAGTCTTGCTAGGGGGGCTAGCCTTCATCATGATCCACTCAAAACATTCCTTATTTTCCAGTTGGGGGCTTCTCGTCTCCTAAGGCTCTATTGCGTGTCCAAGTGGAAAATCTGAAACTCCGRTWATGGACCATGTCTCTTTCAAGWCAAAGCCATTGCCTCATCAACATCAATGTCAAATTCAAGATCAAGCCTCCCATCTCCAGTCACTTTTCAATTGTCGCACTTCTARAGGTCCTCTTCAATCAGCATCCTTCAATTGACACTTGGTACTAGATTAGACTCTAGTATCGTCCTTTCATGTCTTTAACCAGACCTYGACATGCTACAATTCTGACTGAATATATTTGCGTCCTAAACCAGACTTGGACATGATCTGGGGCGTCGAACCAGACCGTGTTGACCCTTCATGCACTAGCTAGGGACATAAAACCAGACTTATGTAGCCTTTAGAGCAAATTCTCAATTTTGAGGTCACAAGTTACAAGTRAAAGTCTCTCTAGGCATTTTCAAGTCACAAGTTACAGACCRATGCCTTTTTCAAGATAGTTCCTAATCCCTAGTTAGGACTATCATTTTCAAGTCTCTAGGCATTAAAACAGACCTATGCAGTTTTCAAGATAGTCCTTAATCCTGAGTTAGGACTATCATTTTCAAGTCTCTCTAGGCATTAAAACAGACCTATACCGTTTTCAAGATAGTCCTAAATCCTGAGTTAGGACTATCATTCTCAAGTTTCTCTAGGCATTAAAACAGACTTATGT
>SNQN01007216.1:0-20474 GCA_008642245.1 Bassia scoparia | reverse complement strand
AAACTAAGGTCTTTAGTCTAATATAGAAAAACTATTTTTATGTGACACGCACGATGCGCAGTCTGCTTTGACTTCGGATGATATTGCTTCGATTACTAAATTATTACTCGGCAGCTCAGTTAGCTACGACTTTTCCTGTACTGTTTGCAAGCGGATTGGCCCCGCTCGCCAGCACTTTCGATGGAATATTGCAATTTCATTAAAATAATTACATAGTTAGCGAATTTAAGATCCTTTCCTCCGCAAACACTCTTTAGAACTGGCATTCCACTTGGAATTTACGGTTTGAGGCAAAAAATTGCCCTAGAGTGATAGTGTGTAGTGGGGGCCAAAGAAGAAGATTAAGTGATAATAGTAGGGGTGTATTGATGAATATTTGATAAAGTTAAGTGTGAAGAAATAGTCTTTAATTGGGAACCCCACATAAAAGAGAGAAAAATGTGTATTTAAGAGAGGCTCCCTTCCAAAAGAGAAACATCCAAACGTAGTGGATGCATCATGTTGAAATTGCCGTTTTCAAGGGGAAACCGATGCAACTAAAGAGTCGGACGGAAGTAAAATATTTTTTTATTAAAATTGAATATTATTACATTCCTACTTATAGCTAATTAGTCTATACAAATTTATTCATTAATGTAATTAATTTTGTAAAGCACGACTATTACTTGGAATTCAAACATATTCGATAATGTTCTATTCAATTTTATGAAATATTGTTCATTGGAATTGAATTGTCAGTAATTAAGTTCACATATATGAACAATGATAATATAGAGTGGGTAATTCCAAGCACATTTCAATTCACAATTTATTAAGGGTATTAATCTATTTATCATAATTAATATAGATAGGTTAATTTCCGAACTTTAATAGGAGGAACACCATCTTCTCCCCCTCTTATATAATAGGATATATATTATACCTTTCACCATTCTTATAACTCTCTCCACGAGTAAAAGAGCAGATACTATTGAGAGAAAAGAAACACCACCAAAAGACTACTTCATAAACTTGAGTTCATACCACGAGCATACATTGTAAGCACATCATTTTCTTTACTTAGGCTTTTAAGACCCAGTCAATATCATAAGAGAGAAATATTGTTCTTGTAGGGTATTCAACAGAGGTTTGAAGCTACTGGGTCAGTGTTTGTGAGTTTCAAACACAAAGTTGGACTTTACAAATGGAGTCGAGCAATCGATGAAGTGTGGTTTACTGGTTCCCGGAGTTATGAAACAGTAGGTTTGAGCAAAAGTTCTTTTTTCTCAGATTGATTAATAAAGAGGCTGACGGGATTAGTGAGGGAGCGTTTAAGGCCCAAGGTTGGTACCTCGTTAATCTTAATGTGTATTCTTTACTGCTTTATTTAATTCCGCTGCGTATAGAACCAGCGCCCATTAGGTTCCTTATCATAAGATCAAAAGCAAAAAGAAAAACATTGCGTCCACTAAGGATGGTTTAACCTCTTTCACTCTCCCCACTCCCTCTTGTCAGCTTCTGTAGACCTTTAAACCCAATCCTTAAAATATCATACAACGATTTTACGGGTGGGCACTACGTACATTATTGATTTTTACAAGTTAGTCAATAAATATGAGTCATATTCAAATATAATTCGAACCCTTCTACAAGTATTGGACGGTTTTAATGCTTCCACATATAACACAACAACACACAACAATCACAATGTCATAAGATCCTAAATTGCTTTTGGTTGCCGAAAAACGACCTAGGTTCAAACTTATTCAGATCAAAATGTCAAACCTTTCTCATTTGCTGGAATAAGAATCTAGCTAAGCATTTTACGCGGAATACGAAATAAAGGCAAAAATTTTGATATAAAAACAATTTCCTACGTCTTTGCTGATCTGTTAATATTCAAACTTCGTATATTGTCATCCACTAAATTCATCGATTTTCTCAAAATCATCAGTCAAAAAACAACTTCTCTCGTACACGACTTTTAGAATGACCAGTAGCACTACCACTAGATCATGTTTAGGAACAACCTACACTGACGCTGCGTCCAAGAAAGATCCCCTCTGCTAGTGTCCTTGTTCGCCATTAAACACATTGCCAGAAAACTCACAAGTAAGTTCAACGGGTGCTGTTCAGGCTTGGACGTGTATTCAAAGATAACTGTAAGGCACTAACTCGGGCTCTCGTATTTGGCAACATAGCGACCTCCTTTATTGCTCTCTCAGTCTGCCTTATCTACTGGTCTTCCTCCACGCGTGGGACGGCAGGGTCGCGTGGAGGGGGGGACCTCCGACAACGCTTGAGAAATTTGGCACTTAATGCTAACTATATCTCCCCGGCCTGTAATCTGACAGGGTACCCATTATATCGGAACGCAAGTCTGATTCCAGCGTCAAGTGGAGACAAAGGAAACCTATCCGAAGGCTACCGAAACCGAATCATATTTTCGACGCTTGTGGCAACACAACGATGCTTCCCAACAGGTGGGAAATCTTTTGACTTCCTCGAAATACGCTATACATTTATCACCCGTCGTATATACAGAGGTATAAAGGGGGCTGGGGGTAGGTTTCTTTAATTCAGGGATGTCAATCTTCGCAGACCGTGTGAAAGGACAACATGTCACTTGCTAGCCTTGATTGAGCTTCACATTACACATAATTCTCAGGGAACCTTGACAGATAACATCACGAGTGCCACCTCTACTGTATTACTTACTCTCTTGACGCTGTATCGGTAGTTGCAGCAATACTAATGTGATGTCCAGAAAGCTCCGATGAGAGAACTGAGCAAAGGTTGAAACTGAGTTGTAGCTATGAAGCATTAAAATTGTATAATGCCAGACCATTTCCATCTGTCTAATGGTGTGTACAGACAGTATGGCATGTCCTGGAAGTAGCGCCGACAAGACGAAGGATTTTATATGCTTTGCATTGTTGCTTGACGTCTTTAACAGAATCAAGCCTATTTGGGAAAGACGAGCACTTTCAATACATACAAACTTCTGTTCTTATAGGATGGCCATCACTGAACCATGATTCTACAATTCCGATATATTATCTCAGTTTCAATATGGTCAGGAGAAATCAGTAATCTACAGAAAATATGTGGGACAAAGAATGTGTATTTAATTGTGGTTGACAATCACAGGAAGATTGCTCCAATAGTATAGATTTGTAGCGTATACCAACTCACATAGTATTGAAGCAAGTGACAGAACCAATCGTTTACAAATATATACTGTGATATAAGCATTGTATAAGTATAAAAACCCTGATACTTAATTAGAATTATGAAATCCTCGTGTAGTTTCATAGACATAGACGATCAATCTTGCGTGTTTTCGATCTTTACTTTGTCTTTCATTATACTTTATACAACATAGGTGATACTTACTAACTAATATTAATAGTACCTAACTCTAATCCGCAGAAATATTAATATATCTCGTCAGACTATCCTACGCTTCACTGATTTCTCCATCTCGGATCTAATCAGATTCACTTGTGAGATAGAAAAAACAACATGTGAAACGTGGATATCTATAATACCTTATTTTGAACAACATGGAATATCTGGACACACGACTTCATCATATCTCCTCTATATCCACTTGTATTGCATGTCTCAACATCAATTGATCCTCGATCGGCATGTCCCACTTATCACTATGGGTTAGAGACGTAGCCTGAGTCATAATATTATCCTCTGCTTCTGCTAGTTATACTAAGGGATAAGTATGGAAAACGTTGATAATATTGAATAACCATCACGTTTCAGATATTGTTTAATAGATCAAAAACCACATAATCACACCAATCAATTTTGGACCAAACCCGTGTGGAACTAGAATCATCGCCGCACCATTTAAACACATATAATACTTACATTAAGGCAACATGGATCAATGTGCGTATTGATATTTTCCAACAAGGAACTTGACTAATTGATGGCAGGCACTTATATGAGTCGATGCCAGTGTGCAAAGGCGTGAGGAAGGGGCCACTCGCAACTTCCTTCTTTTGGTCCAAACTTCGATCGAAGATATTCAGAATCTACGACGTTGACGAGTCTAAAAATTTACCATTACGTGGTGGACTTTGTTGCTCGTCAAAGGATCTTGTTTTAGCCAAACATCCCTAGTGTTTTGCGATGATTTCAAATTGTGGCATTGTAATCTGGTAAAGAACTGAGATCACTTATGGCGTGAGGACTTTATCCGTGTTGGATGCATGCAGCGCATGGTGATGAAATAAAGACATTAGATGAGAGAGGGCTATCAATCCTTTGTGGAATAAAAAGGATTTGTATCATATGAGTATAAGAGTCGAGTCAATTTTTGGGTTGAGATTTAAGTCCATATAAGTTACACCACGTGGCCCGTATGTCATATAAGTTTCTTCTCTTTTATTGTGGGAGTTTAGGACTTATCTTTATTGAAGATTGAAATATATTTTTAGGGTTTTGTTTGAAAGATTGGATTTATGGGTTGTAATTCGTACAATTTCGCAATTGGTGTCGGAATTGAGGATGCGATCTACATGGTTATCAAGTAATGAGTTTTGTTTCCAAAACTATGTCAACGAGATGGGCTCGCTAACAGAAGGCGGCATAATTCAACAATCAATCGACCGACTGCACTTCAACGTCACATTTAGTTTCTCATCAGTATGATTTTCAATTAATAGAATTTTATCTTTACCATAAACAAAACTTGCTCGAGTGTTTCTTTGTAAAAACTAAATTAAATAAAAAGGGCCTGTTTACATTAGCTTATTTTCAGTTTAGTTCAGTTCAGTTCAACTCCATTTAGTTCAGTTCAGTTCAGTTCTTCACCCAATTTCTCTCTCATAAAGTTCAGTTCAGCTTCATTCAGTTCAGTTCAACTCCATTCAATTCAATTCAGTTCAATTCAATTGATTTCAGTCAATGTAAACAGGTCCAAATGTTTTTAAGATAAAAAATGGACATTTTTTTTAGGAAAAATTAACAGGAATAATCCCACCTTTGGGTGGTCTTCCAAAAATAAATCGATCTTTCGATTATCTCAGAATAATCCGACCTTTGGGGCTTATCTTCCAAAAATAAACCGGATGACTTGCAACCTGAACAGCCGGTTAAAATTAGATTTCAATATTTGTTTTCCTTTTTTTTTTACTCTATGCCTACTAATCTCTCTTCCTCTCTCTCCTCTCTCCTACACTGCTCTCTGTCTCCCCTATTCTTCTCTCTGCTTTCTTTTTCTCTCTCCTATCTCTGTTTCTCTCTCTCCTCTCTCTGTTTCTCTCTCTCCTCTGGTGGCAAGACGGCGAAGGTGAGGGTGGCGCGGTGAAGGTGGTGATGCGTGGTGAAGGTGGTGATGCGCGGTGAAGGTGAAGGTGTGGCGAAGGTGAAGGTGATGTGTGGGTGAAGGTGGTGCGTGAAGGTGAAGGTGGTGCGTGGTGATGCGTGGTGAAGATGTGGCGAAGGTGAAGGTGGTGTGTGGTGCTGGTTGGGGGTGATGCGTGGTGAAGGTGAAGGTGTGGCGAAGGTGGTGGTTGGGTTGAGGGTGAGGGTGATGCGTGGTTAAGGTGAAGGTGAGGGTGTAGGTGTGGTGAGGGTGGTGGTGAAGGTGAGGGTGAGTGTGTCTGTGTGTGGATGAGGCTGGCTGTGAGAGTGGTGGTGGTGAGGGCGGTGGTAATTAAGCTAGGTGGGTGGTGACAAGTTTGGTGGCTGTGGTGATGTGGCATGTGGTGGAGGTGGTGGCTGTGGTGATGTGGAAGGCGGTAGAGGTGGCGGTGGTGAGGTGGCAGTGGTGAGGTGATGTGGGATATAATAACAATTAATTAATATTTAATTATAATTAAATTTAATTAATTTTGTTTAAATTTAATTTGAACCAATTACAAAGCGATACGTGTCCGATTTACTTAATCAACCGGTCACCAACAGGTACCAACCGGTTAGGGACTAAAATTGGAAGACACTCCCCAAAGGTTGAATTATTCTGAGATAATCGAAAGGTCGATTTATTTTTGGAAGATCACCCAAAGGTGAGTTTATTTCTGTTAATTTTTCCTTTTTAAAAAAAAAAATAAATAATTCGAAGTTATAGTGTTGAGTCACTTGAGTGATTGGTCTAATTGGGAATTTTGCAAAAGATTTTTGTTTTCTCAATTCTCAGCTACTCAACTTTCTTAAACCCTTTTAATATCTTTATTCTCGATAACTGACTTCTCAATTCAGCTAATGCTTGATCGAAGGATTGAAGTATGGCACCAATTCAGAATTCAGATACCAAGCAACCAAGGTAATTTCACCTATTCACATAGCAAAACCTAATTACGGATTATATCTCATGCTCAATTTTTCATACTTTGATTCCGTAAATGAATTGAAATTTTGATCAATTTAAGAGTTCATGATACCGTGTGATTATGCATTTTTTGATGTTTGTAACTTGCAATATCACATCATGCAATTGTTTGAAGTTTCAATCAATGATAAGAAAATGCTGAATTGCATTAGCTACTTAAACTGAAACCAGGTTTCAGTAAATTTACCTCTTTTAGGACGTGTTTGAGTGAATTTCTGCAATAATCATGTTGTCTTTGTGATGTCACTGACATATCAAATGTGCTTTGAGCGAAATCAATATGCTTTTAACATGGATCATGGATGAATGATAGTTTCTTTGGATCGATTTGAGAAAATTATATGTTTTCGAGTAATCCCTATGATTTGTTGTATATTTTGTATGCCAAAATTATATTAACATCAGTAAGCTAAAGTTCATATCGGCTGGTACATTATTCACTAGAGATAGGTTTCGCTCTTCTTGTGCTCACCGCGAAGCCAACTATCAATCTGTAGCTCGGAAATCAAATGCTGATTGAGTACCATATTGTTTGCTATTCATGCCACAAGACGATTCGAGAAAGAAAAATGTAGGGGGAAAAAAAATCTAATGCCCCTGATTAGCAGCAGAGTGAATATGTGACCAATGTTCCTTGACAAGCTTGCCAAATAGCGAACCTTCTTTCATCATCAGCTTCGTTGGCTCATCATACTCCACCAATTTTCCTGCAACAGATTCAGGTATTTTGTTTTCGTTTTAGCATTAGAATGGAAAATTTACGTGGATGACCTCTCGGAATAATCACATTTGGTTCATGTTAKCCGACCCCACATATGTGATTAAGGCTATGATTGATTGATTGATTTAGCATTAGAATCCATCCTTCTATTGGTTTTAATTTTTAACTCTTGTGTATTTTGCAACTTACTATTCAGAATTATTCAAGATTGTAAATCACATTCAAATTAACAATGGAAGATGGGCCTAAATTATGGCCTATCATAGTGATTTTAATTGTTAGAAATTCTGAGCTTAATGTTTCCGAAATGCTGAAAGATTAGACAGAAGACTTACCATCACTTATGGCTAGAATCTTAGTGCAGTCCATCACAGTTGGTATCCTGTGGGCTACGGTGATCACTGTTGACTCAGGAAATTCTGTTCTTATTGTTTTCTGCAGGATCACATCAGTTGCATTATCAATTGATGCAGTCGCTTCATCAAGCACCAACACCCTGCTTCTTCTCAGTAGAGCACGCCCTAGACAAAACAGTTGTCGTTGTCCCATGCTCCAATTTGATCCATCTTCTCCAACTGATGGTAAAAATGTTTAAATTAATTATCTATAAAGCATATATCATCATACTAGGCATCTCTACGACTCTGCTGAACTGATAGTGTTTATTTTTGTGTGTGTGATTTGGAAGAAAGGAAACTCGCCTTGGGAATCAAGCCCCTGCGTTTTCTCTTCTACAGCTTCTTTAAGCTGACATTTGATGAGCACCTTCCCAATGAAAAGAAAAGGTTAGTTGTTTTGGATTACCTACATATATTGAATCCCACTATGTATATTCATTAATTTTACCTCCCATATTTCTTCATCATTATGCTGACATAAGGGATCCAAGTTGAAGCGTACTGTGCCACTGAAGAGAATAGGATCTTGAGGGATAATCCCAAAACGTGACCTTAGATCATGAAGTCCTATTGAACATATATCAATGCCATCAACTAAGATCTTTCCTCCAACTGGTTCTACTAAGCGAAACAATGCCCCTATAAGAGTAGTCTTCCCACTGCCAGTCCTACCAACGACACCAATTTTGTTCCCCCCTTCAAATATGCAACTGATTCCCCTTAGAACCAGTGGAGTATCTGGTCTATATCTTATCTGCTCCGGGCATTAAATAATATTCAGTATCTAACTATTCCAGAATCTGTCAAATTTCAACTTGTAAAAACATTACCTCTAGATTCAATATCTCCACTTTCCCAACCAATGGCCAGTTTTGTGGAGGACGGCAATCTTGGATGACTTCTGGAGCTTCGCTTGGTATTTCCATGTCTTGATTTAGCCTCTCCATAGAAATAATATTGTTGGATAATACGCACTGGTTCTTAACTGAGAAAACCATTACTGTGTTCAGTGAAAGTCCATACGATAGAGCCATACCAATAAAACCTGCACAATGTGTTAAATCAGCACCTTGATCAATGAAGATTTGCAGCCAAAGATTTGTTTAAGGACAAAGTTAGTAACCTGAGCTGAAAGTGCCATGAGGAAGTAAAACCATGCACAGTGCTGCTACTGCAAGAACAGTTGCACTGAGGGTCTCAATTCTCTGGATCAGCCATTCATTGGCTGCAAAAAGTATGGAAGAATGGGCTTGCATTTGTATCAATAATATTTAGATTCTTAGCTGAAAATCGATCTTCATCTTGAAAAACTCGAATTGTTACGGCTCCAGCTAATGATTTAGCAAAATAGTTTGCAATCATAGACTTGGTTGTACCATTGAGTCTCATCAACTCTTTTGCAGTAGCAATGTAGTATCGCTGTTGACATGTTTCTCAGTCATTGGGTCTGATGAACCTTACAGTAGTTTTTCTACAATTTGCTGAAAATAATCTTTTACAATAAAAGTTTATGTTTACCAAGCTAGAGGTGGAAAAGAATGCCTACTTTTCTAGTTCCTTTGTTTCAAAATACTCATATCACTTTCTAAAAATGGGTATTTCAAATTAGATGCATTACTTTCTTTTTTGGACAATAAATTATCTCTATCTCTTTCATGTCACTTGGGTTTTCATATTTGTTTCTCTCTTCCCCTCTTCTCTTTTAAAATTGTGTAGGAGCTCAAAGTGATGCATGTATTTGAGACAGAGAATGTATGAAATGCAGTGCAAGTGATATTAGCCATATAACCATCCTCTGAGAACCTTCCTTGCACAAGGGACGCCACTTGGGCGTCGCCCCATACCGGGTGCTTCTCAGGGACTCATTGGGGATGATATAGGTACCTCCCCAATCCCCACCCACGAATCTAGGTCATGCTTCGAGCCCTCAACCACCATTCACAATTTTTCCTCCTCCAACCGCACCTTCCTCCTCTTCTCTCCTCCTTTTCCTTTTCATTTTTTATTTTTTATTTTCATTAAGTGGTTTGTTCGGCCTACCAAACTGAACCCTCCCATGGAGGGTTCATCCTTGAAAACCAAACCCTCCATGGGAGGGTTCGGTTTGGTAGGTTTGGCCCTCTATCTTTTTGTTTGTTAAAAACACAAATACACGGTCGCTTCCGGAGTACTGTGGGCGTTGTTTAGCAATTCCCTATTCCATATCCCAATTTAAAATCTAGGGTGTCTCACAATCTCACTTTCTCTCTTCTCGATGACAATCGTCACAAATTCACTGGCCTAGGCGGCCATGGGCCAGTGGCTCTTCGTCTTTCTTCGACTCTTCTTACATGATTTTCTTTCTTCTTTTAATTACTTTGCAATTTCTTTTTTTTTTTTCTTTCCTTTCTTCTTTCAATTTTAATGTTAATAGTTGAATTTGGGGGGATAATTGCATGTTCCAATGAATTTAGTAATTTCTAAATGGTTGTGACTTGTGATTGTGTATTTGTGTTAGGTTGTTACTTTGTAGTGTTTGTTTGCTTGAATGCGTTAATATGTTTCTTTATTATGCTTTTGTTAAATGTCAGTAATTTTTCTTGAAAGATTTTTTTTTTTGAGTTTGGTAGTGAATGAGTCATGGTTCTACTCCTAGTTTTCCTCCATTTTTAAAATTAAAATTTACTTTTTGAAAAAATTGCCACCCCCAAAGCTATAGCCATATCCTGAAATTTTCAGATTTACCATTTTCCGTCTCTGTACTCGCATTGGTGCAACACAGCTTAGAACTTACCTGCAGCCATATTACCATGTAAATCACCGGTATGGTAATGAATATGACTTGCCAAACAATGACTGCCATCACTCCCAAAGTAGAATATGTAATTGTAGTAGAACCAAAGGTTGTTTGGATGTTGAAGGTGATGTCAAGATCAATGATGCTCAGATCAGAAGAGATCTGCAAAATTTGAATAAACAGGGGAAAGCTATTAGACTGTGCTGCCTTGTGTGGATCAAAACTGTAAAGCTTATAACAACTTAATACTTACCCGGCTGAGAATCCTTCCGAGAGGTGTGGAGTCATAGAATGACATAGGAGCACGAAATAAAGAGTCCAGTAACTTATCAAACAGAGATTCTGATGATTTCATTCCTAATGTAACCACTGCCAGAGATCTTATGAATAGAATGATAATAGAGCAGAAGCCAATGATGAGGTAAACCAAAATAAGTTTTAATTCGCTAACTTTAGCATTATCAATGCCTGAAGCCATCCAAGTGTTCTGTATTATCTGGGTGGCCACAAAGGTGAGATGAGCAAGCGCAACTATAGAGAAGTACAAATAGCCTTTGTTCTGATTCAGATATACCAAGTATGGCTTGAAGCCAGTGTTTCCAACCTCTCTTTCTTCTAGTTTAATCAATTGATCCCCTATGATTGTCTGGTTTTCATCCTCATCATTGGCTTTTAAAAACTCTTTAGTAGAATTCTTATGTATTCTGGATGTACTAACTTCAACAGGTGTTTCAGCAGTCTCTTTGTGAGCATTAACAAGATCCAGAAATTCCTTACTTGAAGCTAATAATTCATGGTAAGAGCCTGATGATAGGACCTCTCCTTCTGACATCAGCTGAAAGAAACAAGGAAGTTCATGCTTAATCAAAGGTAGTGTAGCATAAGTGACAGGCTTGTCGTGTACCTATCAAAAATACCTATTAAAACTAWCCTGCAGCTAGTGGTAACAGGATCGTATCCACGAGGAAACAACAACTAATGATTAATTGAATATAAGCATCTAAACTAGCAAGAGAAATGTTGTTTTGTGATTAAGACTAACTAGAACTATTGACTACRATTAACAGAATAGATTAAACTATATGATAAAAGAATCTAGAGCTATGGTTCACTATAGCAGTAATTGACAACAAATTGGCGTCAACAATTCATAACATGGCATAATCAAATAGGATTAAAGTTCTCTCGAATCAATTAAACCATAGAACTACTCCTTATCGTACTCTCGACCTAGAAAGTCTCGTTCTACCTATTGATGTTTGATCTTGTTCTAGATCTCAATCGCTAGATCTAGAGATTTGTGATTAATCAGATTTAAGCAATTAAGTCGCGGCCCTACGAATTGATTAACATTGATAACAATCTAATAGGAATTAATTAAAAGTCAAGTCATGAATTGAATCAACCAATTAATAATCAAATCATATGCTATAGATCCCCAATCCCTCTAGTAATTAGACTACTCACTCATAATTGAAACTAAACATGATGATTGTAATGTGAAGACATAATTAGCAAGAATAATTAAAAGCAATAATAAAACTAGAATAATTGGAAGTAATAATTAATAACCTAAACAATTCAAAGCAATTAAATCAAAAGTATAAATAATTGAAAGCAATAAGGAATTGAATTAAAGGAAGAATTAATTACCAAAAGAAGGATTGCAATTGATGATTAATTATTGAATTCTATTGAAAAACCAAAACTAGGGTTCAACAACTACGTAATTGGGAAATTCTTGTATTTTGATGATAACAACTAGAATATAAGATAAAGATAATAAAAGAATTAGGATTCTATCCCCTTTAAACATCAGAAAATATCTTAAATTAAACTAAGCTTGCTAATTACATCATGCCTCTTCATTAAAGTCCAAATTTAAAACAATTTAGCTATGCAGAATCGGCACTCGATCGATCAGGTCGGATACAGTTATGCAGCCAGAAGTGCGTCCATGCTTCTAGAGGCCATATCTCGAGCTCCGGTCGGTCCAAATCACGCACTGACCTATCAAATCGAGCTCTAGAGTCTAGTTTCCAATGCCAGGCTTGGAATCGCACCAATCCGAAGACGAACAAAACTAAGTTATGGTCAAAAGAGTGAGCATGTTCAACTTCTTTGCGCTCGCTCCACTCCTAGCTCCTTGCCACTTGCTAATAACTCCGTAGTGTTGCAAATAAGCTCGAAATCACTCCAATATAGATGGAAGCAACCTCAAAACTTACTCAAACACTAAAACACATTAGTAGCAAAGAGGGCCTTAAGGAAGGCCAAAAAAACCATTCGATACTAGCAAGAGAAATGGGAGAAAACCATATAATAATACAATACATCAATCCCCAACAGCCAAACTCTTGCGTGTCCTCAAGCAAGCTACATAGACATCTCGATCTAACAACGCCGTCCACCCCAAAAACAACACCGCAACCATGCTCGCGACCAATCGCCCTCAACCAAAGGAATTCCACAGTGGTTCATGTCTACCAAAACATAAATTATCCAAAACACAACTAGCCACAACAAGTATAGAGAACATGCATATGAATACAAGAAGCAATACTCACTAGTAGAACACTACTCTCTTTGTTGGTGGGGTTAAAAATGAACCCGAGATTCGCCCACCAACCCCACATGTGCATAAATGTGCGACATGAATCAACCTTTTGTGCCTAAAATACTAAAGGCACCCTCCCATCTTCAACGCAACACTATTATTTGAAGAGTATATCAATAGCAACTGACTACAAAGTCGACTTCGAAATGCCATATACAACTCAACAACCTTGGCAAGGTAACTCAATCTACAAGACACAAATGGACACATGTATATCAAGTGAGGACTTTTAATAGCTGTAATGGGGCAAGGTAGGGGTGGCAAATTTTGGGATATGTGGAGCTAAAAGTCATAACTCAAGGGAGCATAACCACAATCAACTAATAGCGCAAGTGATTTAAAGGCTTAAGACAACTCCAAAGCCAAACTCCAACTCGAATAACCAAACCATCCAACTCCAAGAACCGCAACTAGCAGTGCATCATTATCTTTTTTTTTTTACAACAAGACACGAAGTGCAAAAGCATTATTTGACTAATAAACTATAAAAAAAACTTATTTTGGATTTTTGTTTTTTTTTCTTTTTTGTTCTTTTATTTTTTTTTTTGAATTGAATGAATAACTAAATAATACAACTTAACTTTTGCCTTGCACTATACATAGCAAACAGATGAACATCTCAAAGCATAAGGAACCAATATGAAACACTGATACCCCCCAACTATAACCACATCACGAGCCTCCAATAAAACACACCCACAACACACTAACCCCTCCAATATGCTCCCCCAAGAAATTTGGACTCGAACAAAAGCCAAAATAGGGTTGTAAATGTAGGTAATCATGAAATGTAAAGGATTCAGGACTTCAAAAATTCAGGGATCAAGGAAACTATTTTCTAAACACTGAAGCACGAACTCCTAACAATGAAAAAGCCTCCTATCATCCGCTCAACATATGACCAATAGCACAACTAGACAAGTACCAAGTCAAGACTAAGGGATAACCGACACACCAGGAACTAGCACACAAGAAAAAATATGAACTGTTATCAATTAAGCTCAAATCCTCTCAAGTTCTTCTTACCTCGTTCCAAGATTACATCAGGCTAGTTCATATCAGTCAAATCCAGTCAAGGAATCAGAAAAAAGCAACCACAAGTTCACCAAGGTCGAGTCAGCATCACAAACAAACACATTTCACAATGGGTCACAGGGAAACATGTTTATCAAGAGAATCTAATTTATTTCTAAGCTACCTCTATGAACAGCATACATTTTTTTGGTTGCAAGTTAAACTCCCATTCCTAATGAGTGGTTACAAACTCTGCATTATTCTAGAAAGCAATAAACTATACTAGAAAGTGGATAAAATGCTACACTTAAAAAACAATAAATCAATACCTCAAAGCCACAGACCTCCAGATGCTGCTTATTCCCTTCCCAACGAAATCTAGCAATGTCCGCAAAATGCAGGGAAGAGGAAGAAAACAGAGCACCTCAATCCATATCATCCTCATCATCTAGACCATGGCCCGAGCCACGCCTGATATCCACTCCAAAGCCGCCTCCACTGCCACCGGACTCACCAAATCCTCCCGCAGGGTAGAGAGGTACAAGAGGGTGAGACCTGCCGGGTAACATTTCTTTGCCTAGCATAAAACCATACATTGGGTACATCAGCAAGGCGTGTGTAGTCTGAAGGTTTAAGAAACGGTATCCAAACGCAATCAAACCTTTGACTCATATTCGATGTCTGAGAAACCTGGGCAAGTTGTTATGCCCTCCATCAATGCATTAAATAATCAGCCTAGAAAAGTGAGCAGGGCACGCAAGCTGCCAAGGTGGAAGTGGAGGTTGCTCCGGCTCAGGGCTCCCTGTTGCTGCCTCCATCGAGGAAGCAACATGGTACCTTGGAGCGCCTTAGGGGCAATAGCAGTATGGGGACGTCGGAATAGTAGCAAGAGAAGTGGGAGTCCCCCTTGAAGTCCTTGCAAGAACCCATTTTAGCCCTCCCCCGTCTCGTACTAACCCAACAGACTGTCATGACTGGTAGTACGAGTCGAGGTCCCACGACTGAGTCCGCTACATCGGAAAATCAGCAAATCGAGACTCCATCAAATTCGGAATTTATCCCGAGAGCGAACAAGGTTGCTAACCCCCCAAAACAACTTACTGCATCGAGACTTTAGGGGCAGAAGAAGTTAGAACCTTGAACATGTGTAGGACGTAGTGATGCCCTACCATGACCTTGTAAGCGAGCAAGGTCGGAACAGAGTACACTTCACCGAGAGATATCGTCCTGTCCTCATGTTACTGGCCTCATAAGCGGCTCAAGAAAATATAATGTACCTTGCAGTTAAATTATTGCCCAGAGTCCTAACCACAAGTTGATTGATTGATATGCTCCAGCATGTAATTTCTGTCGGTTAGATTGGCAAACCAGTTAAAGCAACCCAGCATATCAAGGGACAGCATAAGGGGAAGAATCTATATCATGGAAGTTTTAAACCCAAGTATTCCTACCATACCGCACCCTTAAGACAGCCTTGAGTACTCCTTGTTAAACAAGCAGGTATTGGATTTTCGGACTAATTCATTCTTATGAGCTTGATAACATCAAGAACTAAAAAAATTCAAGCGCAACACAGGATAAGTATGACAATGAAACCCATAAAGAACTCCCCATACCCAACTTAGTGAACAATTTACGCAATCCGATTCAATGCCCAAAGTCGATATAATCATGGTCTATAAATCTGTAGAACGAAAACCACGTCGTTTTAGAATTGAGAAATTTTACCTTTTGAAGATCCCACCGAAACCGAATGTTCGGAAGTCAGTGATCCCGAGTGGTGTCATTGTGACCTACGATGCACGATGGATTCTGCATTTCCTCGTCGCTTTCCGAGGGGGGAGGGCCCTCCCTTTCTCCTTTGTCCTTTTTACGTGCCACTGATGCTATGATATGGAGAAATAGCGGGTTTACGATCTTTCTGGTTGAAAAACGAGAAATTGAGAGCAGCTAGCAGAGAGAAGAGGATGGAAAAAGGAAAGAGAATGGTGGTAATTTGGTTGTGATTTGTGAAGGAATTAAGAGTTATGAGAGGTTTGAAGTTATAGGATGAGGAGGTTTTATGAGAAGATGAAGATGGTAATGAGAGATGTAAGATGATGAATTGAGAGGAGGAGAAAGAAAAGAGGGGTTTAAAGGGTAGATTGACCGTAGGGAATCGATTAACCAGATACTAGGTAGTGTAATTCGGACCAACCTATAAAACGAGCCAAACTGTTAGATATCGCGCAGACCCGGATCCGATCGGATTGGGGTTCGATCCGATCGTCGCATTGGTCCATCCCAAAAAATTCTATTGTGTCGCGCACCGACATCGGCATGATCCGACGTTTATCGAGTAATTTGGAAATTATGACCCCATCTCGCATGCCGATCGGATTGACCAATCCGATGGACCCGATCCGATCGGGTATTGCCTTTTCCAGATTTTTGCTTCTCGTGCATCCGGATCGGATCACCTGATTCCGTTGAACTTCGAAATTTTTCAATTTTAGCCTTCTCCTCGCATTCCGATCGGATGTGGGCAATCCGCTACGACCCGATCCGATCGGATCACTTGCTTATTTCAGATTCAAATTTCCACTCTCACGTATCACGACCGGATTGGGCAAATCCTGACGACCCGATGTCCGACCCGGATTGACCCGATCCGATCGGTATTTGCCCCCTGTTAGGTGAACTCCGTTGCTTCTTTTCTTTTTCACTTAGCTCCTGCACATACTCCTCAATCCCTCTTCCTCACTCACTCAAAATTCAGTTCACCACTACTTTAATCTACGACTACTCTAAAAAGCAACAAATCTACAGGGTTGCCTCCCGCAAAGCGCGTTGTTTAAACGTCACGTGCCTGACTTATACCTCTTAAAACGCCTCCTTCGGCATGATGCGTCTTCGAGCGATACAAAACCTCGCCAAGACCCACCATCAGCGCCTCATGATTACAACTTCAAACGTTGGCCATTCACTTTGAACTTTCACCTTATCACTTCATATCTCATCGAAACCGAATTTTGCTCATAAGGTGACAGTGTAGGACCGGTCCATAACTAGACTTCAAACTTTCCAGAAAGAGTTTTGCCTTGAACATTGAACAATAAACTGTCCGCCTACCTCAAACTTCCACGATCTAAAATCTTCTTGTCGTGCCATCGCTCCTGGTCTCTCCTTATATAGCCTTAGAACTTTCATAAGCTCCCAAAACGGAACCTATCAAGCCGTCATACCAAGGTTGCAGCAAAAGCGCTTCTCACCAGGCCCAATTTTTGATCCATATTAGCTTCTTTGATGCCCAAAAAAGCCTATATTCTAGCTCACGGCAAATGACATGCCTTTCCATAGACCAAGCGATTATGGCGACGTACCTTTAGGTGTCTTAAAATGCAGCTCCAGTACGCCCACAGGGCATCATCAAGCCTTCGTACTCCAATCAATTCTAGACCTCGCCACAGTCTTCTCAAGGAATGAACTTGATTTCCCCTGTTAGTTAAAACTTCAACTTGCCCCACTTAGTTGAGCTGATGGTAGGTATAGTCCAGTCGATGTTGTACTCCATATGTTCCGCATAGCCAATGTATCAAGCGCCTCTCATGAAAATGAGACCACCATCACTTATGACAGCTCTAGGAACTCCAAGAGGCGGAAAGATGGATCTTTTAAACCAGCTTCAAGACCACCTTAGCATCAATAGTAGGGAGAAGCGATTGCTTCAACCCACTTAGGACACATACGTATCATACAGCCACAAGAAGAAACGATTCCCATAAGATGAAGGAAAAAGTCCCATATAATCAATGCCACAATACATCAAGATTTCCACTTCAAGTATCCCTTCTGAGGCATCTCATGGATAGAAATGTTGCCGTTCCCGCTGACAAGCATCACAAGAGATACAATGATCTTAGCATCTTTAAAGAGAGCTTAGCCAGTAAAACCAGATTGCAACGACCTTGAACACCGTTTCGATGCCCCATTCTCTAGCTATGGACCACCATAAGGACATTCTTGAATGGACAACCCGATCAAGCGTACGCACCCATCTTCAAGGTGTGAGGTCATCAAACACATCCTCTTACAATACCGATTACAAAGCACATTGCCAATCTGACAACGTAAAGGTACATCCACCGGAAAAAATAGCTGTTTACCACTTAGACATCATGCACAGAACTTTCTTCTGCTCCTGTTTAGTGTTAGACAAATCATAGGCCAATACATTGCTTCCCACCACTATTAGAATTGCGCACAAATATACTCTAGCGGAACCATGGACTATTATGTAGTGAGTGGGGCAAGTGACCAGTTGCAAACGAACATGAGCGAAGTGCAATGCGCGTGCGTACTCGAAGGAAGGTCCATGTATCATATAGAAAAAGCGACCCGCTTGTCAAATATCATAGAGCCAGAGACCATCCTCGAAAGGTGATGGCCCACAGATTCTTGCTCCCTTTTTATCACGAATTTCAAAGGATGAACTCCTGAAGCAAAGCCCGAATCCACGAACCAGCAGCCTAGGCTTTGCTTCAGCTTGGAGAGGAATTACCCTTCTGGGCCTGCACGATGTCGAGTATAGACATATGGACTTTCGAGCCTACTAGGTAGGCGTCCGAACTATTAAGAGCATAAACGACAGCAAGTAACTCCTTCTTCTCTGTATGTACGAGCACATCCTATGAACATTGAGTTCCAGTCAACTCACTGAGGGTGCTAATTGCTTAGACATAAATAGTATTAGTCACTAACTATGCCAATGAGCTATTCTCCTTTCGCTGGCCCCAGGATAACTTAGCCATCAATGCATAGTCACTCGTATACCATCACACAATTACTATCTCGACATCCAGGAAAGGCTATCACAGATACAGATGGGATTATGGCGACCAATTAGGCAGCATGAATCAAAAAAAGCCTGCTTATATACTGCAACACATAAGGAACTCTATAAGCATCTCCTTCAGTATAAACATATAGGTGGGGCTATCTTTCATCTAAAAAGCAACTGTGATGAAGTGTGCTTTGCTATCTTGGAAGAAATCCTTGATAATAGCGGCGAAAAAATCCCTGCGCTTTTACTTGTGTACCCAACTTTTATTTACCAAGTGTAACTCCGCACCCCTTTAACATTAACAGGAGGGGGAAAAGTGTGTCTAACCACTAATATAGATGCCCACCATGGTTCGCTTTTATCCGACTGTGTACGTGCCGCGCTAACAGCACCGTGACAAGATGACCCCAAACGGTAACACACTTCCAGACATAAAATGGCACTGTTGCCCAGTTCAACACCAAACTTACCTCTGTCTTCGCATTCTTTAGAACTCTAGACAGATTATTGGTCAATAAAAAGCAGTAGCGATCGAATTATTCCCAGAAACCATTTACACACTAAAAATCCATCTCATAAAAAGGAAACACTAATCCATGATAAACAGACTCTAAAAAAATTCAGACCGAGAAAAAAAAGATAAGAACACCAATAAATTACTTAAAGAGACATTTCATCTCTGTATGAAGTGTTGGCTGGTGCTCTAGCTGCCCTAGGAATGTAGTTACCATAGATACCAATGGCATCTCATCTTACGTATTAGCGAAAGGTATGTGCATGCTCTTGAGCTCTCCCATAACATCAGTATGGACGTCGTTTCCAACACAAGTGATCTTGAGACTACTCCATCACATCTCTTAAGAGTCTACTTATGCGATAGGCTGGGTAGAGGTGGAATCGGAAATTTAGTCCACTAAATAAAATAGTACCTAGGTAGACATTTCAAGCACCCCGAGAATGAAAAGAACTTACCATACTCCAGCATCCAAAATAAAATTCCTCATCGCGCCAAAGCATGTAGAAGAGATCAGTTTGGGCAGCCCATAACCGCGAACATGATGTGAGCGGACAGTGAAGAACCACCCTGTCACTCCACGACAAGCGACAAAACAGAAAATCAACATTGAACCATCATCACACATGGGTCTCTAAGGAGGGACACATACAAACCATAAATTCAGTAACTTAGTAGCAACACACGATGTGGGTTGAGTGGGCCAGAGGATAAGAGCGCCACTAAGTCTAGTAACACCATGCGCCATCCTGCTCACCAATTCTAGGTGGGGACGTGCAACTACGCGTTTTGGATCCAGTTATTCACAACAGTTACGGTCCGCGTCGCGTCATCTTAAAGAGCAGACGCGCTTGGACAGGGCAAATCTGCAACAGCAACCACACCAAACAAATGAATACACAAGAAGAGAATATAGTAGGAAAAATACCTGTGTTCATCTTATGCATGTAGACAATGAGTTCAAAATATATCGCCTTGTGTAATTAGTCAACGCTGACACACTCATTTCCCTTATAGTTAAATCCTATACCTCTGCGAAATTGGCATGCAACCAATCAGCCTGTCCAAGTAACCGTACTCTTGGCAATATTTCGGTACCAAACAGAACCGGCGCTGTTCATGGTACTCTCAATATAGGTGCTAAAGATGCTGATGGCCTATTTCTCTCCCAAATAATTAGCACAAGATAATGTTCCGTATGTTTAAGAGACTATCTAACACAAAACATAAAAGTCAAAATGTGCAAGAATCTTATATATTAACCCCTCAGTCACGTTA
>SNQN01007215.1:10024-34499 GCA_008642245.1 Bassia scoparia | reverse complement strand
AAGAGAGAGAATCTTAGGTTTGAATCTTTCCGAGTCAGCACCTTAAAATTAGATTTAAGGTCTAGCCCATTTCAAGTCCATGTTCGAGTTCAGTTCCTTAAGTCCAGAACTTAAGACCGAGTTAGGTTCGTTCTTAAGAGTTTCAAGTAGACCAATCTTTTGTTTCGGGTTCTAAGTGTAATTTCTTGATTTCAAGCAAGATAGCAAAGACTCGCAACTTGTTCTCTGGGGCCTAGAAGAGTAACAAGAAGCCAAGCCCTGACAATGCTCACCTGTTCATCAGCATTTCCATGGCAAACATTCGAAACAACAGGCTTAACGCTATTCCTAGAAAAAGCTCGAGTCGTGGAGTTCTCGGCCTCGATGCCTTGAGAAAAGCATTGGGAATGAAAAAAAAGAAGACCCAGGGAAAAACCTTCTCGAGGTTCTGACGAGGGGAAGAAGAGCGATGCTGAGACACCACTCCCTCCTCCGAAGACGAGACCGGAAAAAAGGGTGGGCAACTTAGAAGTAGTTGTCAAGAGAATGTCCGAAACTCAGTTTTCAAGGGGCGGGCTCCGTTGTGATCTAGATCTTAATGGAGATTAGGGTCAGCCTTCCAAAGAGTTGTATCACTGATTGCCCAAGTTCAAGGGAACGAAGACCCAGAGACACCTCCGCATTTCAACATATCTCATGTCCTTTAAAGGAATGAGCAAAGCAGTTAATTCGCCTCTCGTGTTCCCTCTATTACTTTGGCACCCATATCTCAGGTGGTTCAGACCCTGAATCAAGCAGCTCGATGATTGGGAATATATACAACACGATTCCTAAATGTCAGTACAGGTACAATCCCAGCTTCCTGTCAGGTCCCGTGAACTAGAGGCACCTAAGAGTGAAAGAGAAAAATTTCTCTACTTTCTTAATAGTGGAGGGAGAAGCCGCTCAATGGACCGTCGATACCGAAGAGAAGTCAGTCGGCATGGTTCATCAGAACCTTCAGCCAGGTATCGAGAGCCACTCAATTTCAGACCCATTGATTTCATTTCACTGGCTCTACAAGGTGGGCCTCTAGTTGAGGAAGATGTTAAGCCCAGATCTAAGGTAAGGTGGGCTTTAACAAGAAAGGTGGCTCCTCTTTTTCCAATACTGATCAAGTCACCACATTCCAATGACATCTTCTAACCATCCCGGCTCTTTCAGAACAGGCCCCGAGGACAACAAAGGAATTTTTTTTCCAATTGGCATGAATTATGAGCAGGCCTTTGATAGATTACTCGCAAAAGTGCACTTTTTTGCCTATTGGACCCCCATCCAGATCCTTCGCATGACTAAGAAATTCTAAGAGTTGGACTACCCAATGCTTTGCAGTTCCAATCAAGGAGGGGCCACACCACCTGAGATTTGCATCGTTTTGAGAGGATAAGATTCATGACTATGGTTGAAGATGGTCGCCTCCCAGTCCCTCCAGCAAGCGAGGTGATAGATCAAACATTCACATCCAGCCACTTCGCTAACCATCGAGTTCACCCCAAGGCTGGGTCAATGATGCCAGTGCGACCTTCTTAGATTTGAGTTCATAGATCCTAGTCCAGCAATATTTATTTCAATCACTGTCTTTTGGTCTAATTGTCTCTTAAAATAAGCCAGTATGTTTAGTTTTCATTCAGCAATAAAAGATCATTTTGTTTTGGCAATATTATTTCTCATTCTATGCAAGTTGGCCAACATTGGTTTATCTAATAACTTGATTTAAAAAACTGAAATCGAACAATGCCTAAGAGAGGCCTTCTTCCAAGGTCCAAAAATGAACCCCTCTCTTCCATTCCCTTTGTCACCAAATCAAAATATCCCTGCAACCTTTTTGAGCACAAACACTATCATTTAGCCTTCTTTCTTCATCACCCACAATCTACCTCTACCTTGACCAAAACGGTCCCGTAGGAAAAGACACGATGCAAAAGAAGAAAAAAAGAAAAAAGGAGAATAAATGGGCAAAAAGAAAAAAGAAAAAATCAAAGTTTCAAAGCCAGTTATACCAAAGATCATCAAAAATGCAAATCCAAAAGCTCAAGCCCAGATCAAATAAAAAAGCAGAGTTAACGAAGCACACTGCGCACTTGTGGGTTTCACTTCATGGTGCATCGCTTTTTTCAACCCTCAAAACCACAGCCTACATTAACAACCAACAAGCCTCTTCGCGAGGCATTGTTCCAAATCATCATATTGGAACTATGGTCGTCTGTTCCAGTAGATCACGTAGCGAAGCCTTCTCGAGGTTCGACCACATTAACATTAAATCGTTAGGCCATTTTTGAGTTGCTTGACTTGCTAGAATTTGATAATGCTTTTAGGCCAGTCTGAACCTGACATAGACTATGTTTGAACTAACACATTAGCCAAACCCCAGCATCTAGCACATCATTGACCCTAGGCCAACGAATTGACCCTTTTTATTTCTCGAACCAGAGCCTTTATTTGGTCACCTTACAAGGACTCATTGAACTCAATCCAAAGCAAGTGAGCCACCTGCCTTTGGCGTTAGTACATCTTGTTGGGGAACATCATACAATCTATCCACCTTCCCTATGTTGACTCTAAGCCGTAAACTACAATTGTCTCAAGCCTCGTTTGCTGGGGGCTCGTCGTCATCATGGCCCCTTAATTTCCAGTTGGGGCTTCATTTCTCCTAAGGCGCCTATTACGTGTTCAAGTCAATGCTAATCGTGGAAATCTTGAAATTCGTTATGGACCGTCACTTTCCGATCCAAGTCACTGTCCTCGCCGATTGTTAAGTTCATAGTCGAGTTCAAGTTCAGTTCAAATTCAGCTCTAGTCAAAGTTCAACGATCTAGGAATTCAGACTAGACAAGGACCTCTTCAAATTCAATGACTCCTCAAATCATGTCTAGAACAGACCTAGAAAGACCCTTTCAATTAAAAGACTCTTCCAAACCATGTCTAGAACAGACTAGCAAGACCCTTTCAAATTCAAAGGCTCCATCAAATCAATGTCTTAACCAGACCTAGACAGACCCTTTCAAATTCAATGACTCTCTCAAATCATTGTCTAGAACCAGACCTTAGCAGACCCTTTCAGATATTCACAAAGCTCTCTCAAACAGTCTGAAACCAGACAGACAAGACCCTTTCAAATTCAAAGACTCTGCTCAAATTATGTCTTTAAATAGACCTAGACAAAGACCCTTTCAATTTAATGACTCTCTCCTCATTAATTCTAGAACCAAATAGAACGGCCCTTTCGAATTTCAAAGACTCTTTCCAAATTCTAATTCAATGACTCTTTGCCCTTTCCTCAATCTCAAGGTCAAATTACGATCAAACAATTGCATGCAAATTTCTCTTAAGACATTAAAACAGACCTTGTCGTCACCAAGGTAGTCCCTAATCCCTGAATTAGGGCTATTCATTTTAAAATCAATATCATTTCCTCGGAAAGCATGGGATTGCGTCTTCATTTTCACAGTCAGCCTAACGAAAAAATGATTGGCTCGAGGACAGACTGCACGAGACACGTGCTATAGGTTTAAAACCTAACCTTTGTTTGCAGGTATGACGAAAAGGGTTGTGACTCAGGGTCGCAGAAGGTCTTTGAGTTTTCTCCGTCCCAAATCAATACTTTGATTTCGTCTTACGAGACTTGTCTCTCCAGATCAGTTAAAGTGGAGGCTTCTGTAGACAACCTAAAATGTTCCCAAAAGAGTAATCAGTGATGAAACATACCGCGTCTCGCGATTGTTTCTGACTTAGAAAAGATGCTTTGAACTACAAAAGTTGAAACATACGTGAGTCCATTACTCGGAACTATTGACAAAGGACAAATAAAGGGGGGAAAATTATTTTTTTTATTTATTATTTCTATTTTTAGGTTTTTCTCTTTATTTTGGATTTTTTAAAAAATAATTTATATTGGTGATCTATATTTTTCTGAGACTAACCAGTTTTTAGATTATTTTCTGATTTTCTATATTTTCTATGATTTTTATATAGTTTTATACGAGAAATACAAAAAAATACAAAATAAACAAAATACTCCGACAATACGTGAACCTCTAGAACACTAGAACTCACTTGCTTGGAGAGAAAGGTGTCTAGGTGCGTCGAATCAAGGCAAATCACGTATTATGGAAATTGGAATCGGAGGAAATCAAAAAAATACGCGGAGAATAATCCTGCGTATATACGCAGGTCCCTGCGTATATACGCACGCAGGGTTTTCCCCTCCTCGTGCCTCTCGTGCCTATAAATACTGCCTCCTTTGCTCATTTGGAGACACGTCTATCAATTCTCTCCGTCCTAACTTGCGCTCTCATACACTCTCTCATACACTCTAAATACATTCGTTCTTGATTCTAACATCGATTCTGTTTCGATTCAACAAGCGAATCAAGGTATAACTCTGAAGATTAACTCACCTAAACTTCTTTTTTGACTCTTTTTAATTCTTTTGACACTTTAATTGACTAATTATATTGCGAGTTTCAATTAATCAACACAATGTAAAAACTCATTTTTTATTTGATTCATGTAAATAATAGGTTAATGTTTCACCTTCATTATTTCATTGTTCCTTTAATTTCATTGTTATTTTATTGTTGCTATCATTCTAACATTCTCTTTGTGTTTTGTATAGCCATCTTTAACGAATTGTTTATTTGATTTAAACTAACAATAAGTTGATTGCAGTGACAAGGTGAGGATGGGCATTACACATATATATATAGTTGTTCATATTTATGTATTTCTATGGTGTATGTATCCATATTTATGTATATACTCTATCACACTTTATAATATTGCTTAAACAAGACCGGAATTCAATGCTTGTCACATAAAAGTCAGATAATCTGGACGACGGTTTATAGGCACCTATTAATATTGCTAACAATCAAATGATCGCCTTATCCATTGGTAGAAGTCATTGTTTGTACTAATAGCAACCCACCGAGAAATTAGGTTAGTGCGCTTCAAGATCAATTTAATAGGCTCTCTAATTGTTATGACTTATGTGAACTACAATGAGACCGATGTAGGCCGCTACATGCGGGCGGATTGGGTTACTGATTCAATCCGTACCATGTCCCCGTACCTACACTTGGTTACTGGACCTATTTGTGAGGCCACTAGTTTGGCACAATGTTCGGGCGTCCGTGAATAACCTATATAGGCCACGTGGCAATCCCCTCAATTTGACAACACACCCAACGCATTCACATGCGGATTCCATGGCTCAATCCATGAACACTAAAGCTGAGGTCACGCTCCCTAAGGCGGGGCGAAGCCCTCTACAGTATATCTTACATGAGATCTCTAATCCCTTGAGTACCTTCTTATTGTCGTAGTAGGTGTACACTTATTTTTTGGGACTGGGAGCGCATCACTCAACATGACCCATAACCATCTATGCACCTGTGTGGCAAGTTGTCTCAACTTCAAATTGATCATTCTAGAAGCCATCTCAACACCAGATGTTGCTCCCATCATACAACGCTCTTGGCTAACTGAGCACTCGAAGAACTTCTTCGCTTCCGCATTTGGTTCTTCTTCGAATAAAGCTGCCTCCTCAAGAATGATTGGTCCACGTCTCCAAATGCATCGACAACCATTTCTCGGTAGGGATTCATTGAGTAGGAGACGAGGTCGACCCTTTGCTCACCCTTTCACCGTGACTTACCATTCATAGTAGTTCTCCATAAACCCTTACTTACAAATGACCTTTAAGTCGGCACATCCAGTATTCAAGTTTTACACCGAACACAACGGACATCTTATCTTGTCCCTATCATTGAGGTAGGGTGCTGCTGAGCGAAGGCAACAAACTCATTCACCCCCTTCGATGAACTCACTCCGAAGCATGTTGTTATGATCTCGTCTATTATACATCCACTCACGCTCCTTCCTTTTCATTTTGAGCAAGCCTATTCTAAGCCATTAAAAAATATCAGTTCAAGCATTCATCAAGTTTTAAGTGTTTTAAGGTCTTCAAAGTACTTCATTTTTTTCTTGATTAGTTCTTGTTGTGTTGATTATTTAGTGAATAACACCACCTTTCATCTAAGAACAATACAAAAATTACCAAGGTTCAAACACTAGACAACTGATTCTAATGGTCTACTCTTGACCATTTCTTATTTCAGAGCTAAGCCTAGCCTTGATCTAATAAGAAATAAAGTTTACAAGGTAGACTTCAGTTACAAACTAATGTGTATCATACTAATCCTATTATTAAAAAGAAAGTTGTTTTTGTTGTGAGGGCTTGAATCATGAATGGAGCATTTTGTGAGCTCCCTCCAAAAATCCTTCAAAATAAATAAAAAACTACCTCACACTTCATTCTAATACATTGGTAACTTCCACTAAATATATATAGTGTAAGAAAAGGCCAAAAAAAGCCAAAAAAAAGAGTCACGTTACTAATCTATCACAAATGTATTTTATTAAAAAAACACTAATCTATTTTCATATCTTTCTTTTATTTGTCTTACAAATTTACCATATGCTTTTATTTAATGGTGCACTAAGACAAACTATTTTTTGACAATCTATTTAAATAAATTTTTTTTAGGGATTTATTATATGTTCTCTGATCATCTATATTTGTTAATTTGGAAAAAATTTGAGAAAATTAGAAAAAAATTTGGAAAAAATTTGAGTTAAATTAAAACTTAAATTATCAATTGCTTATAAACAAATAAAATACTTTGTGTGTGTGTGTGTGTGTGTGTGTGTGTGTGTGTGTGTGTGGTGTGTGTGTGGTGTCTTATATATATATATGTGTGTGGTGTGTGTGTGTGTTTGTGTGTTGTGTGGTGTGTGGTGTGTGTGTGTGTGTTGGTGTGTGTGTGTGGTGTGTGTGTGTGTGTGTGTGTGTGTAGTAATACCTAATTTAAGGAATTAAAATTTGAGAATATATCCAATTTGTTTGTAATTTATTGCCAATTAATATTTTTAAAATCATATAAAGGTATACTACAAACTAGTTCAAATAATATATGTGATATAATATAGTACTACATAGGATTTCCGTAGTTCCAATTTCCAAATCTAGGTAAGGCAAAAGAAATTGTCACAATTAACACAAAATTGACGGTTCCATATAAGTACTATTTATTTATTCAAAATAAACCAAGTTTGAAGATCCTTGTCATAAAACATACTAATACAACATAATTAAACAACATAATTAAACATACTAATAAAACATACTAATACAAACTAATGTGTAATCATACTAATAAACATAATTACAATAAAACATATTAACATGCTAAATACAACATAGTTAAACAAACATAATTAAACATACTAATAAAACATAATTAAACAAACATAATTAAACATACTAATGCAACATAATTAAACAAACATAATTAAACATACTAATACAAACTAATTAAACATACTAATAAAACATACTAATACAAACTAATACAAACTAATACAAACTAATTTATCTAACAAAACATACTAATACAACATAATTAAACAAAATAAAAACAAACAAAAAAATTTACCAAAGTCAGAGGGTTAATTGGCGGAGGTTGCAGGTGGCGGCGGTGGCTGCCGACGATTTCTTGGGCTTCGAGCAGGTGGGTCGCCGGCGAGGAACGAGAGAGAAAGAGAAAGWGAGAGAAAGAGAAAGAGAGGCGGCGAGGAGCGAGAGAGAGAGAACGAGCAGTGAGAGAGAGGCGGCGAGGAGCGAGAGAGAGTGAGAGAGAGGCGCCGGTGCCGGTGTACCTTCGCCGGTGCCGGTGAGAGTGACAGGAGGGTTTGTGAGAGGAAGGTTTGTGTGAGTTAGAGAGGGTTTGTGAGTGAGAGAGGGTCGTTTGAAGTTTGAAATTAAAAAAAAAAAAATTGAAATGAGTGAGAGAGTCACGGGTTAGTCGCAGCTGGGAGGATTTTTTTTTTAAAAAAATTGATTTTACCGACCGCATTTTTGGTCGGTACCACCGACTGAAATTGGATTTCGGTCGGTAAAATTGAAATGAGTGAAAGCCATTCATAATACAAACTGGCAGGCAGGTTTTTTTTTTAAAAAAAAATATATATGTTACCGACCAAAATGGGTTTTCGGTCGGTGGTACCGACCGAATTGTCGGTCGGTAAAATTGGCGTAAATATTGGTGCTTTGAGGTTGGATGCTGAGAGGTTACCGACCATAAATCCGGTCGGTAATACCGACCTATGTTATTTCGGTCGGTATTACCGACCGATTAGTCGGTCGGTAAAACTTCACCGACTGAAGGCGGTCGGCAATAGTCGGTATTACCGACCAAAAAAAAAATAGGTCGGTGCGTTCGGTCGGCCGAAAAAAAAAAATTTAGTGACGGATTTTTTTATCCGTTGCTAATTTAARTAGTGAAGAATTTTTGAATCCGTCTCTAATTATCAAGAGAAGTATAAAAGTTGTGTTTGGAGTAGTTGGTTGTCTAATTTCGTAGCGACTTTAAGGTTACGAGTTCGATCCTCGAGAGAAGGAGTGCAAATGGGAATGGAGGATCGGAGGAGTATGGAGGCTTGAAAATAATAGCTACAATTTTATTTTTTGATCAAGAAAAATTAGTTACGATTTTGGAAAATCCGTTGGTGATATTAGCAATGGATTTTTGAATCCATTGCTAATATTAGTGACAAATTTAAAGAACCATTTCTGATATCAATGACGGATTCTAAAATCCGTTGCTAATATCAGTGACGGATAATAAAATCTGTTGCTAATGTCAATGAGGGATTTAAAGATGGAATTATATCCATCTCTAAATTCTGTGACAGATTTCGTAAATCCATTGCTAAAGTGAATCTACAACAAAAGGTWTAGTAACAGATCAAATATGTTTCTAGTTCCGTTGCTAAAGTGAATCAGCAATGGATTTTGTGAATTTAGTGACGGATTTTTCCGTCACTATTTGGCTTTTTTTGTAGTGTATGTAGACACTTATTATAAGTGTCTCTGCAAATTGAATAATCGATGAGAAAAAGTGCGACATTTCAAAATAGATTTGATTCAGAAAGTTGAGACGAAAACAAAAAACCAAACTCATTTGCATGAGTTAAATTATGGTTGAGTTCGAAAACATACAGCGAGGGCCCTATAATAGGCAGAAAATATTTATTTTAATTATTTCTATTTTTAGGCCATTTTTCTTAGCAAAATGATTTTTTAGAATTATTTCTAAAGGTCATTTCTTATATTTTTGATTCTCATCTTATTCCCTTCATTTTTTTGTGCTCACCAATATTTTTAAAGAATTTTCCTATGATTTTTATAAGTTTGCGAAATAATTTTCAAAAATAAATAAAATTAAGAAATTCTAAYATAAATCTAGAAAATTCGGGAATGCTATGGAAAATTCTAGTAGATTAACCTTGATCTCCAAGAAAACCGAAAGTGGATAAAGGATATTCCCAGATCATAGATTAGATTCAGAAAATACGGGTAGGAATTTMAATGAAAAGATAGATAGAGGGTTGGAATTGTATATACGATTGGTTGACGTGGCTGCCACGTCAACACAACCGTATATACGGCCCCARAATTGTATATACGATCCTTCAATCTAGCTATCTTCCCCAAAACGCCTTTAAATACATGTTAGTTCTCGGTGCTTAATCGAACATCAACGAAAGCCATCGTACAACGTGCAATTCAAATCTCTCAAAAACCTCTCTCTCATTCAAATTCAATCCACAAAAGACAAACCACTCACCAAATAAAAAGTCACTCGAATTCATCGCAGCTTTCGGAGTCATATCTTTGCGGATTTAGATACAAATTCTGAGGCTATTCAATATATTTCTCTCCCCTCTTTTATTAGTAATCTTGATCAATATAATACTTTGAGTTATATTCGATTCGCCTTTGGTTTTCAAACATGTAAATGATCTTATTTTTAATCGTATTTGTTTCATCGCAATCGTTTGAATTATTGTTGTCAACACTAACAATCTTTTTCGATGTGATAAGCGATTCGTTTAGAAGCAAAACCTTTGATACTCTAATCTTGCTTTGCTTTCTTTTGTTTAGGTAGCGATATTGTAAAGACCAGTCTTATTACAAGTGCATTGGCGGAAACAATACACTAAGTTGGGTCTCGAAAAAACGGAAATTTAAAATTTTAAAAACAAACTTAAATAAAAGTTATTACAATTCAATTCAAGGAGCAACATCTCCTAACAACTTAAACAATTCAAAATGCCTAAGTCCAAATTACGAATTATAAAAAGGGGTAATCTTAAGTTCTCTCAATAGCCTCTTTCCCTAGCAGCTTCATAACAGATCATTCCTCACCTGCATCATCTAAAAATAACAAAAATTTGCCACTTAGTAGCCAGTAACTAGACCATCCTTAACACACATGTTCAAACTTAAATAAAGAATTACGATAGGCTTAAATAAAAGGAATTCAATTCATAGACCACAAAGCTTCCAAAATATTATAGTCAAAACAAAATTAAACCAAGTCAATTAAAAACCAAATAAATCCATAATAAGTTAAACCAATGAAAATTAAACAAGTTACATAGATTTTCAAGTTGTAATTGGAACAAACGCAATTAACAAATTTGCGGTTCACTAAGTCTAGATATAGTCAGAGCGAACCTCGGGTCAGCCACAATGATAACCCTGTCTAAGAATGACCAATCTCTCTCATTTTCCGAAGACCCAGCATAATGAGAACGACAACTAAATCCAAAACCAATCTACTATAGATGTGCTGTCCAATCGAAGGAACCACTATGGACTTATTACCCTTAAGAACCCAAAGGCCACAATCACCATTTCCAAAATAAGTACCACAATTCCGTGAAGTAGATTAAAGCCAAATTAAGGTCAAAGCCAAGGTCATAATCAAGTTTCAAAGATCAAAGTTCACCATTCAAACCTTTGGCAAAACAATTAAGAAAGTAATTTAAATCAAAATACATATAGAAAACAAAAAAAATTCTTTCATAATCCATGTAATTAAGCATGATACTAAAATTGTAAGTTAGCACAAAAATATTAGTTTAAAAGCCACAAGACATCAACTAAAAATTACATTGTTAAAGGAACCTAGTTAAAACCATTATTAACCATTAATTCACCAAAATTAAGCCAAAAATCATCAATAAAATTAATAAATAAATAAATACAAAATAGGTACTGTTCWAAATTATTTAAAACTGTTTTAAATACTTAGAGTAGATTATTTTACCATTTTGCTAATAATTTAATAAATTAAAAAACCCAATCGAAATTATATCTAAAATTACCAAACAATTCTAAAATAATTTATTTAAACTTAGGCAAATGTTAAAAGTCAGTTTTTAACACTAATTCAACTAATCACGTGGCTGTTTGAAATAGAAAAACCAAACAGTCAATTGAAAGGTCTTAATTGATTAAATAGATTAATACTTAATTAGAGATTCCAAATTAACTATCTAATTAACCAAATTAATTTAGACCATTAAAAATGAGATTATAACACAATTTAGTACTGTAATAATAGGAAATAATTATTTTAGAATAAAGAAAATAATTGCAGAATTTATAGATTTATAAAAACCGGTTTAATGAGAAAATTGCTAGAAATTCCCAAATTAATTAATTAAAGTAACCAAAACTAACCAAATTATTTGGGACCATTGCATACTTTTTTTAACCCATTTTCAAGCCAGAAAAAAGTGCTAAAATAATTTTAATTGATAAATTTCAGTATTAACAAAAATGCAGAAAAATCTGTTTAAGACAATTGAGAAAACAATTTATTTGAGGCATAAATTTAATTACCCATAAAAATACAATTATACCAATAATTTAAGGGATACATTAGGGACTAAATAAAATTATTTATGCAATAAAACAAGCACGAAATTATGCAGAATAAAAATTCACAACTCACACCCAAATAAAAATAGTTTATTTTGATTTTTCAGGAGGAAAATTGCAAATAAATTAATACAAGTCACGAAAATTACAAATAAATATTTCTAAATGAATCCTAAATCATAACAAGTCATGGAAAATTATTACAACCAGAATTTTGCACAAAAAAAATTAAAACATAATTTATCAACATAAAACCGATTAAAACCAATTCCAATTGTATTAATCCTAACATAAATTCTATGTTTAAATAAGAATAAAGTGAAGGAAAATTCTAGTTACCTTGAATTAGGAGAAAATAACCACTTCAAAAGAATTAAGAAAACTCCGACAAAGATTGCCCAAAAGAATTTACGAAACCGTTCCTTGCTCCAAGCTTGAATACACCCAAATAAAATCTTCAAAAATCACCCAACCAATTTTATTTGGGAAATTCTAAGCTATACCCATGAGGTTTGGCACTTTTTAAGGTGTCTCCAAGCTTTTTAAAAGTTCTACCTTGTACCCATGAACTGCTCTCATTTTATCAGCTATACCCCTCCCAAATTCCTCCGTTAACTTTCCGTTAAAAACCATTAACTTTAAATAAATAAATTAAGGGAAATTCTAAGCTATACACATGAGGTATAGCAATTTCTAAGCTGTAACTATGCTTTTGAGACTTTCTCAACTATACRCATGAATTGCTTTCATTTTATCAATTATACCCTCCTTTAAATCTACCGGTTAAGTTTTGTTAAAAAATCTGTTAACTTAAAAAATAAAATCAAGCCTAAATTCCCCATAACCACCACTTCTAAATAACCACCATAATAACCACCACCACCTTGCATCCATAGCTCCCTCACAACCAGCCAACCTTCGACCCCATCACGTTGGCCCACCCCTAACTACCCAGTCAACAACTCAACCCCTTTCGAACTCCACCGTCCTCATTTGCACAACCCTCTACTCCCACACTCTCACAGTAGCACCGCCTTTCACTATCGGTTTTGGCTCGCAAGTTAGGGCTCACTAGTGGGCATTGCTGGCGGATGGTGGGGCTGCGTGAGTTTCGGCTCGCAGGTTGGGGCTCAATGGTGGGTGTTGACGGCGGGTGGTTGTGGTGAAGTGAGAGGAGCAGGGTGGTGTGGTGGTGTTTATGAGAAGATATGATTTTTGGAGTTTTAAATTTTATTTAATTAAAGTTAACAGATTTTTCAACGGAAAGTTAACGGAAGAATTAGGGGAGGGTATAGATGATAAAATGAAAGCAATTCATGGTATAGTTGAGAAAATCTCAAAAGCATAGTTACAGCTTAGAAATTGCTATACCTCATGTGTATAGCTTAGAATTTTCCTTAATTTATTTATTTAAAGTTAACGGTTTTTAACGGAAAGTTAACGGAGGAATTTGGGAGGGGTATAGCTGATAAAATGAGAGCAGTTCATGGGTACAAGGTAGAACTTTTAAAAAGCTTGGAGACAGCTTGGAAAGTGCCAAACCTCATGGGTATAGTTTAGAATTTCCCATTTTATTTTTATGAAAGGGGAAATCAGCTGTATGGAGAGGAAGGTGAGGGAGTTGTGTTTGCTAACCTTGCTTTGAGAGAGAGAAAGAATGTTTAAGTATTTGATGAAATCAAGAGTTGTAATTAGCTACTAATAAGGAAAAAACCACCCCAAGAGCCTCATTAGTAACTGACCAAGGGAGAGGAAGGGTTGGATTGGATTTTTCTGAATTTTTGATGAGAAAAAGAAAAGATTTTAGGTGTGATCAAGAGCTTATACAATTTGCCAAAAAGAATTAAATTAAAACATGACTTAACTAGGTACAAAATACTTAATTAAACCAACACATCTAATTGTCATATAAATTTGGTCCAAGCAATCAACTTAAGCCATTAAACAATAATAGCACCACAATTCACATAGCACCCAAACAAAAAGTAAGCTAACTTAGTAGAAGTAGTAGTAGTAGCAGTAGCAGCTACAGCAAGAGCAACAACAGCAGCAGCAGCAGTAGTAGTAGGAGTTGATAAGTTCACCAGAATTGTTATGAGCTGTGTAACTACTTAAAGCTTCACTCTCCTTATCAATGGTACTAATCAGGGTTTTTTTGGAGCTAATAGAGGTTTGAGGCAAGGGGACCCTATGTCTCCACTTCTCTTTGTACTCTGTATGGAGCATTTGACCAGAATATTGATGTATGCTGGCAAGAAGGAGGGTTTCACTTTTCACTCCAGGTGCAGAAGTCTAGCCCTTAACTACTTGTGCTTTGTTGATGACCTTATGGTCTTTTGTAGAGGGGATCTCAAGAGTGCCTGCATTTTATTGCAAAGTCTCACACATTTTGAGAAGGTTTCGGGACTACATGCTAATCATGGTAAGTTTGAGGTGTATACAGTCAATATGTCACCTGCTAGTGTGGATTATTTGTGTCATAAATCTGGTTTTAAAAAGGGATCCTGGCCTTTCAAATATTATGGTATGCCTATTTGTAAAAGGAAGGTATCTGCTCATGATTGTCACCAACTGATTAATCAAATTGTGAAAAGGATTAGCACTTGGCAAACAAGTTACATTTCTTTTGCAGGGAGATTGCAGTTGGTCAACTATGTTCTTATGAGTTTGTGTACCTATTGGATGCAGAGTATTGTTATCCCTTGCTCTATCATTGCTCACATTAATCAATTGTGTGGGAAGTTCTTGTGGGAAAGGCATCTCCATGGCAATAGGCCTGGTTATGTGAAGTGGTCCCAAGTTTGCATTCTCAAAAAGTTTGGAGGTCTTGGTGTGAGAAATGTGACTCTTTGGAACACTATTGCAGTGGGGAAACTTATTTGGCAAATCTCCTCTAAGAAAGATACCCTTTGGGTTTGGTGGGTGCATGCTGTGTACCTTAAAAATCAGCAGTGGTGGTCCTATCAAGCTCCTTCCTATGCTAGCTGGGTATGGAGGATGGTGTGCAATGTGAAGGCAAAACTTCAGCAACTCAATATAGACTAGTGGTGGCCACAGTCCGGATGTGCCTACTTTATACAGAAGATTTACAAGCTCATTCAGAATTCTTGTGTGAAAGTCCCTTAATACAAAGTTGTGTGGAACAATGTTTCTCTACCTAAACATAATTTCTTATGGTGACTTATTATGCTTCAAAGGCTTCCTGTTAGGGAGAGACTAGCCCTGTTTTATGCTACTATTTCTACTGCTTGCTGTATCTGTGATGCTCCAGTTGAGTCTCATGCTCATTTATTCTCGCTTTGCCCTTTCACACAACAACTTTGGCTTCATGTTCGTAGGTCTTTTAGTAGCCTTTGTCATTTGGTTAGCTGGTTGAGAAGGGGCCAGGAGTTTAATATGATTCAAGGAAGAGTCATTAGAGCAGCTGTTGCTGGGTTTCTATATGATGTTTGGGCTACAAGGAACTAAGCACTTTGGCATGGAAAGGTTCCTATTGTTACTTTTTCTTTTAATCAGGTCAAGTATTTTGTCAAACAAAGAGTTAGGAGGCTTAAACATTGTAAGTTGAACAAGAGTAGTATCACTTGGCTTAACACTTTGTGTTGATTTCTAGTAGCTTGTTACCAGTTTGCTTCCTTGGTCTTGGTGTATCCACCTAAGAGATGGCTAAACCCTTGGAAGGTTAGGATGTAATTTTGTTGRTGGTTCTATATAATCTCTTTATTTACAAAAAAAAAGAAGCTATACTTAGAGAGGAATTACTAGAAAGGTGACTAAAAATAAAATTATGCCATGGAGAAATTCAGGGTATTACAGATACAAGGTGAGTGAATTCACATATATTTGAGTTTTGATTTCTATACTCTTTCTTTTCTTTGAAGAAGTTATTAGTCACTATTCATACGCTTCGCAATGCATGTATTGTGTCGTCCATATCTTTAGTTGTATATTTGTAAAAATTATAACGATTGAATATTAATAATGTATTCATCAACCCGAAACAAACAAGATCCCACATGACTATCTATATATTCTTATAAAATGATAGTTAATCACAAGATTCTCTTCACTTGTGAATAGTCAATTAAACGCATATGGTTGGAACTTAAAGGAACGGAGGGAGTATATTATTCTTGATTTTTGTGCATATGACTCGATATTTTGATTGCGTAATCAATATCGGAATTTGCTTGAATCACATAAAATTCAGATTAATTATGGACGAGCGAATTTTAGGCAGCATATTAATTTGATTAATTTAAAGTGGTCACAATTATCAAGCTAGGTAGTGGTGTATGTATAATATAAATCAACTCTTACAACAATATTAGGTTAATGCGCATTCTAAGATCAAACTAATAGGCTCTTTCAATTCAATTATTATGATTTGTGGAACTACAATGAGACTGCGTAGAGGCCGCTACATGCGGGCGAATTGRGTGTAAAAGATCTGGTCCATATCATGTCCCCGAACCCACAATCTGGTTACTGGACTTAATAGCGGGGTCATTAGTTTGACACCAATGTTTGGGGCGTCCGTGATTAACCTGTCTAGGCATGGTGGGAATCCCCTTTATCAAAAACACCCCCTAACACCCTCACGTGCCATAACAGCTCAAGCCCACAATTCAAAATCGACGTAAGACAAGGCCCGATAAGGCCTACGCCTACAAATTGGCAACTTCACTAGGGATTATCACCACTAGGTGAGTGGATAGACTTGAAAGTCTCGTAGTTCCATCTTTATAATAAATTAGACTGTGCATGTGACCCTCCGAATAGGATCGCACCTTAGGCTCCTTGGTCTCAATATGGGCATGTTTTATGCTCGAGATCACCTTAAGGGGGGATACTACCTCGGTGCATCTGGTTAATGGATCACATGGCTATGGCAAATCCTATCCCACCCATGCCGTGTGTGCACATGTTCCTGGATGCGTGTACATAAGAGGTAACTTGGCGATATATCGCTAATGCTAGTGGTGAAATTTGGACCAAGCTCTACCTTTAGGCGTAGTACCTTTTTCGACCTAACCAAGCTGACGTATAGCTCCCTTAGATTCTGACCTTAAGTGAATAAATTTGACTTGTGTTTCGATTAATGTGCTTATTCAAGACCATTAGCTCATGACTCTATTTAAGGCTACTAGTCCAAGACTACTGAATGACCCTAGTTCAATTCACGGCTGGTTCAATTCATAGGCCCTATTCGAGTCCAACCCTTAAATCTTGGTGCTTTAAAACCAACCTAGGACTAACCTAGATCCATTCCAAATCAGGCTCAAATCTAAGGACCTTAAAAACTAACTTAGGTCCATTCATAGGTGCCCTCTATTCAAGTTCTAATTCAAGCATAGGTCCAGAACCTTAAGACTGAGCGATGTTCTACCATACACTCTATTCCATTTCAAATCTATACCTTAAGTGGCCCAAAAACAATGTAGGTCTAATTAGACACTCTCAATTCAAACATAAGTCCAAATTCAATTTCAAAATTAAGTCAAGTCTAAGAGCCTTTAAACTAAACTAGGTTTGAGTTTAGGATTAATCCCTTTCAAATTCAATTCTAACTCTAGCACCTTAAAACAGAATTAGGTCTATCATAAGATGAATTGATTTTGATCTCTAACAATGCAACCAAAATAACTATAAGTGAAAGCAAAAAAAACAACATTTTGGCGATGCGCAACAACTTCTATGATAGGTTCACGTAAAAGACCAAAGCTAAAGGTAAAAGAGCTTGAAAGTGGAGCACATGAATTGTTGTATTTAAATTTCAAAAGAGATAAAATTAAGAGGACTCTTCTTCATTCATTCCTTCACATTTGAGTAAACAACCAAAATTGGTGACCCCCTACCCTGCTCCACACATTTTAAATATCAACTCATTTTATTATAATCATTAATAAAACACAATCTTGTGGGCTTTATATAAATGCAATAAAGCATTGTCGTTGTGTTCATTGAATAAGACAGGATTTGTACATAATGTATGCTCTTACACAACATTAGTAGATGGATTGAATAAGAAGAAGTTGTGGAATTAACATCTAGGAACACTCAACATCTAACCAATCATTAAGGGAAAACAAAAAGAAGCCTTTTCACCCAATTCTAACTAAACCTAATATCACTCTTAACCTACAAAAKAACTCTCTACACAATGGTTTTTATGAATATATCAACTCTTTTATAGCCTAATTAAACTCTGTTAGCCTATATGATAGGAGCACAGTGAAATATGACTAGTATGTATCTTTTTCATGAAAGGGGGAATGGATATTAGCCTATTAGGCATATAATGTTTGTGGAAATAAATTTGATTGAAAAATTCGTGTATGTGAGGTCCACTAAACCTGGTGAGCTTGGGTAGCAAGCCAAGCCTCAAAAGTTCCGAAAGCTTCTAGAACGAGCCGTTTCACTTGCTCGGTTTTGCATTTTTACTTCGAAAATTCATAATTAATTTACCAGTCCACACGTTGAAAAATTATGATTTAACCCAATTCGTCATAAAATATTTTGCAAAATTTTGTTAAATTTTTGTGAATTTTGAAATTATGTTGATAATTTTAATTTTTTTAAAAAATTAAATAAATTTTTCAAAAATCCAAAATTTTATGAAGATGCTTAGAAAAATTTCGAATAAATTATAGAAAAATGTCTAAAAATAATTTAAAATTATTTGAAAATTAAAACTTATTTTAAGGGTGCTTTGTGCATAAAAAATATACTTCTCAACATGCAAAACTTTCCTTTTTAGGTTTTTTCAAGGCCCTACCTCTCTCAAWTTAGCTAGTGTGATGTAAGGGGTGTCCTATCATTGGCATTCTTGGGCTAAAGACAAATGAAGATATCTACACTAGCATAAGTAGCTTTTGTAAAACTTTACCTAAAACGATATAAGCTACCATGAAACGTTACATTACCAAACACTACTATTTGAATTACATATAGTCTTGACACCCCAAATGCTAAATCCAAAACACCCAAAATTTAAGATTCAATCGAGGTTCGAATCAGAGTTTGCATTTGTGGGGTTCGAATCTGGGTTTGCATGCTTGGGTTTTCTGAGGTTGCACTTGTGGTTGGGTATGGTGCAGTAGACTTGGTGGTTGTGGTGGCAATGTTAAAAATGGAGGTGAAAAGAAAGAAGGAAGAAGGAAGAAGAAGAAGTGGGGATAAATGGATGGCATGGAAAAGTAATGGAAAACTAATAGTCATTAAGGCAATTTAGCTACAATACCATGACTTCAGAGGTAACTGAGGCAAACTCTATAACTCGGGGTACATGAGCTATTATGACTAACCTTAGGAGCATATGAGGATTAATTTTATTATATTTTTTTAAAGTAAAGGAAGATAATTGAGGTATGATGTGAAGATAACATTAAATAGAATTATAAGACCCATCTTTTAAGGCCAAATCACCTAAGCCCAATGGCCCAATACTTGAAAACTATACAACTATACCTTTTATATTAAAAGTCTTCCCCCAAATTAAAACACAAATGACATTCTCTAGATAAATCTCCCACCAATCACTTTTCCTTATACTCCCTAATGACACATCATCTTTATTTATTCCTTTTAATTTTGCAATTTAATATTTAAAATTAATCCTATTATTTATGAACATTTCCTCATGCTTTGACATTAAGTGTTTTTATATAAACCCATTTGCTTTTCTTTTTCTATTATTTATTGTCCACTTCATCTTCTAACAACACCTGTCAATTGTATTTCTTCGTACAAAAATTGTGTTCATTCTTTAACTCAAATTAATGTTCTCCGTTTTCTTATATCCCGAAAAGGTAAACAAGTAGCACAGTATTTCTTTGTAATATAGTTTATTATTTTTTTGGGATCAATTTGTCAAAGAATTTTTTTCGAACCTCTTGTAATTTCATGATTGATTCTTTCATAATGAACAAATATTTCTCATAAATTAAAATTTCATCAAATTTCTTGTTTTTTTTACGAGTTTGTGATAAATGTTTATTTTACCTCTATTTTATATATCCTCATATTATACTATTTTAGAGTATGTTTTATGATATTTATTACAGTTATTCTATCTTTTGAGCTAATGTGAATATTTTGAGAGAAAAATTATTTTACGTGTGAAAAACAGTCCATTTAATTGTATTTGATATTTTATACTTATTAATTATATTTCTTATATTTTATGAGAATTTAAATGGGCTTAATTTATGTGTTATAGGTTGGACTTGATGATAATCAAAGAGGCTAAAAAGAAAAGAAAATCAAGATTCATAAGCTTAGAAGCTACGTTGGAGTGCAGAAGAAGAAACTAAAAAGAGGATAAATAAAAAAAAAGATAACAACAACTAAGCAACTCCATGCAAGCGAACAGCTCAGCACGCAACAACAGTACAGTACATAAAACGCATGGATAAAGATCCAAATATTTGGCAATTCTACCTAACTAACAAGATATATATATATATAATAATATAATATATAATTATATAATATATATAATAATATATATATATTATAAATATAGATATATATATATATATATATATATATATATATATATATATATATATATATATAATAAATAGTCAGATCCAAGTGAAAACCACATTTTATGAAACGTGAAAACAATAAATGAATATAGGGATAGATTTTACATTTAAGGAGGGTAATCAGCAGTAGGGGATAACCAGACGTTTCAGTACTGTGTTATGATACATACTACGTGGACCCTTTAAACCTTCAAGTTATGCCCGAGATTTAAATAAAAGTAATAATAATAGATTATATATCGTGACCGTCTCATGCTCAAATCGCTATACGGTCACGATTAAAAAATTTTTTTTCACGCTTAACTTTTGTGTTTTCACTATCTTCTCGATATATATATAATATATTTAAATATATAATTATTATATATATATATATATAATACTATATAATATATATTATATATTATATATATAGATTTAAGGATCAAATGAGAAGAAATGCTTTAAAATGAGAAGCGTGAGAAGAATGTTTTATGTTGGGAATTCATAATCGGTGTAGGTCAAGATTATCTCTTCACCAAAAAAAAAGTCAAATGTGATAATTATACCGAATGTGATTTTATTACATTAAATGTGCATATTTCACTCTTGAAAAAAAAATGCCACATCATGAAAATTCGTGCCATTCACATAACTTATTGCACATCTACCGTCATCTTAAAATCAGTCAAATCTTCTCACCTTTCTCATTTTAAGTTCTCTCATGGATCCCAACCATATATATATATATTACTATAATATATATATTATTAAAATATTATATATATAGACTGCTTAGAATGATAAATGAAAATGAAAAACTAATTAAAAGTTACATGGTCTACCAAAAGTAGAAATACATAGAGGATAATATTCTTTTTAAAAAAGTAAAAGTGGGCAGTTCACTTTAATTTTCTATTTACCATTTCTCATTCTAGCAGTCCATATAATATATTATATATATATATTATTATAAATAATATTAATATAATAGAATATATATAGATATATATTATATATATATATATATACACGATAAAGTAGGAATCGCATATATATAGAAAATAATACGCAAGGGGGATTAGACGGAAAACAAGCAGAGAAAGGAGACAGACGCATAAGACGAGAGTACAAACGAGTACGAATCGGACGCGATTCGTCTATTCGGGAGTTTTAATTCGTTCCTTCCTCAATTTATTTATTTAATTGTTAAACTTTGAATAATTATTATGTCGAATATTGATTTTTCATTGTTATATAATTGGATTACTTTGATCACTATGTCTTGCTAAATTTCATTGTTCTAGGTTACGGATGTAGCTTTTTATTATTCTATCAATGTTTTGAATTATTTGTTTGGGTTTGATTTATATTATTGCAATTTGTTAATCTTGTTATTATTTCATATAATTAATGCGGCCAATTGATTATATGTCTAAGGTATTGAATTATTAGCGGAAGTGAAAGTTTAATATTAGTTCGTGGGGTTATCAAGCGCGTCAAGTAGTATAATTCTAGGAATAGTTATACACTTGGGGTGGTCCTTACTTGAATTCATGTTCTTAATGAGTTTATGTCAATTATTATGATCACGGAAGTAGACGTAATATTAATATAGATATACGTATTCTACCTTGGGAGAGGAGATTATATACTTTAGGAAATTCGATCATTGCAATATATTATTTCAACCCTACATTTAATTTATATTCAGGAAATAGAATAATAATTGGTGAAACCCGAAACCTAGAACTACTDCTCATACTTGTTAGACTTTATTTTTAACGCTTTCAGTTAGTTTAATTAATAATTTTCCCACTTGTTTTAATCGTCTAAATAATATTAGAATTTCTTAATTTGGTACTTGATTAGATCTCCTTGTGGATACGATACCTTGCTTACTCTATATTTACAGTAATTGACCCGTACACTTGCGGTAGATTTAGACACGATCAGTTTGTCAATTTTGTTGTTGGTGTGATTGAATTTAATTTTGGTATCATGATATTCAATTCGTTGACATGTAGGTGTGTAGGTAGTTCATTCTACAATTGATCAAACTTAACACTTGAAAGTATGTTAAGAGTTTTATAATTTTGAACTAGATTTTACCCGTTCAATTGTATGATGTATAAAAAAATTAAGAATCTTAAAGATAACTTGACATCAATTGCACAGTATATATTGTACCCTTGCAACTATACTCATCCAATTGCACGATATGACTGAATTTATAAGACAAATTAAAGATAAATTGACATACAACAATTTCAATTATGGTTGATCTTCTATAATGTTAGATACTTCCCTCATTTCTTTTTAGTGGACACTTTTGTTATGGCACGCCTTTAAAGGAAGCCATTTAACAACGTAAACGATAAAATTAGGTAAAATTATTTTAAAATTAGTAAGATTTAATTAATCTCATTCTTGCTCGTGTTATAATAATTTAACTTAATTTGTTCATTTACACCATTAAATCTCTTCCATAAAAAGCGTACCTTAACAAAAGTGTCCACTAAAAAAAACGTAGGAAGTCTATCATTTTCCCTTATTTTTCTCATTTAATTTGCTATTTTTTTTTCCCATTTTCATTAGTTAGTGATGAACTTGGTAATGATTTTATATAGTGCTTAAATTTATCATATTATATATAATCTTAATATCCCGAATTCTCAAAGCAAAAATTTTTATGTGTTTCTCTGTAAAAAAAATACTTGGTAAATAATTGGTAATATTTTTTAATATTTAACAATTATGAATTTGTGTTTTTGAAGAAAAACAATAACATTATTCAAAATTTTTTTAAAATAAAAAAATGTAGTTATAATTTGCGTTTAGTAAATTTACTACAGATTACAATTTTTTAAAGAATGTTTAACCATGATTAGTTTTTTTATTTCAATTTTACATTTTACATTTTACAAAAATGGGTTATGTGTTAGGACTTACTAGGGAATAATGTAGTGAATTGTTTTTGGAGGTAAGACATATCTCCATTATATAAGGGAAGGGGAGGTGGTGGTGGTGTCAAGTAAAATTACCATCTTACCCCTTTCATCCAAATCAAATAGACATTAAGAAATCTTTGCTAAAAATATAAAATGAAATATATATAAATAAGTCAACTAAAATTCAATTACATCATAAATAACAGTTGAATAATTCATAATTAAGGAAAAAAATACATACAACATAAAAATACTTGGTGAATTTTTATAATATTCATTCAAATGATTAAAGTATTTCAAATTTACAATAGATTTTTTTTTAAGAACAATCAATCATTTAAAATTAAAAAGTGTAAAAATAATTGTTCACTTCACGACTTCAACGTCAATTCATCAATAACTTGGTGATCGATTAAACAAATAGCATTTGAAAAGGTACATATAAAAAACTTTAATCTTGGAAGTGATTTAAGTATTCATTTGAAAAAAAAAAATCAATGACTACTATAATAAGATTAATATAATTAAAACATAAATATGCACTTATCGTTAGGGGTGTCCACCTTTCGGACTCCAGTCCAAAGTCCAAATAAGCTATTTGGATTGGACTTTTTTTTTTAAATTTGGATTGGATTCAGACTAAAAAATTTTGAAATTCGGATATTCGAATTGGATTTGGACTCAAAAATTTTGAGTCCAAAAAGTCCAATCCAATCCAAATAGTCCGAATTAGTTATAATATATACTAATATTAAAAATTATTATTAATAAATATTAATATAAAATATTATAAACCTTAATAAATAATTCTAGTGTTGAAAACTTTGCTTCCTTTTGTGTTGAAGATAAGAAAACTTTGCTCTATGATGTTTTTTGATGATCAAGGCATATTTCTTATATTTGTGATTTTGAGTTGTGGATTTATAATTTGTGATGAACTTTTTTTGTTTGAATAAATTAATTATGGTTTCTTTTATATTTTATTCAATGGATTCATTAATTTCTTTGGTGAAAAAAATGTTATTATTAATTTGGATTGAATCGGATTGGATTCGAATTTTGAGGTTTTAATTTGGATTGGATCGGATTAGAGTTTGAAATTTTTGGATTAGATTTGAACTAGAAAATGAAAATCTATCCAAATTTATTTCAGATTGAATTGAACTAAGTTTAAGTCCAAT